>RXPK01003333.1:0-53424 GCA_004143645.1 Protaetia brevitarsis
GTCATAATAAACATTGTCGCGAATCAACCGTTTTACGAGATAACAGCTAGTGTTCCTAGTAGTAGCAGGAATATAACAATCCCAGTAAACGTGCTTATCAGCTATTTGTTTTTGTAGGCAATTAAAATGGTTGCGTTTTCTAACGTTGAAATGAGCGATATGGTGTCATGACGGTTTTGCCAATGGGAATTCTTTACAAGCACGTCGTTTTTATGCTGAAACGTTTCTTGATCGCAATGCTTCGCCTTGATGTTCAGACGTGTTTCAACGATAGAGAAACTGGTTGTGTTGGAGAAGAGGCTTCTGTCTGGACGCAAGAATAGCATGTACACTTCTCACAGGAAAATCGGACACCAGCATTCAAATTTTTCAAATTTCTTATTGTAAATGCAACTTTGAGAGGACGTATTCACTTATCACACAGCCATAAATCTCTTAATTACGTATATTACTGCGATCAAAGGTAATGACAGAAGAAATTTAAAGAGAAAAATAAATATATACAGAGAAAAAGGTTTATGTATAGAATAAACAAATCGGAGTTTCGGTGGCGGCGTTTCCTTTAGTAATACCAATAAAAAAATACCTAACAACAAAAAGAACTCTTCAATAGACGGCTTCATTTAGAAATATATATGTATTTGTTGTTCTGTAGAGATAATTCTTTTTTAAGAAAACATGTGGTGATGGGATTTTATTATTTAATATTATGTTAGGTGTTAGTGTTAGTGCTGCTTTGACATTAGTTACTTCGATTTATGCTCGCGAGTATTAGTTTAGCAATAGACAATATGTCAGTCAGCCTCCTCAGTTTTGGGATGTGATTTTCACTGATTTATTGACTACACTATTATTGATGTATTAATTACTATTGTTGTTTAATATTCTTAAATATTGTATTGCTATAAAGTTTTCTTCTATCTATAAAAAAATTACCAAAACCAGGTTTAAGATTATTTTAAAATTCTTAAATAAAGCAATTAAGTTCGCAAGAAATATATTATTTTTATGATCCCTCCGTTTATTGTATTTTCAGGAATATATCTTAGCTATCGCCTGTGTAATCTGACGTCGTTGATCTATTTTCTTGAAATATGGCCAACACTGGGTCTCTTTACAAACTGTCTTTATGTAGCACAGGTTTATTAACAATTATTTAAAATATTATTGGATTTATAATACATAACAAACATTGTAAGAAGCATATTGTTCGTCATCTCAGTCAGTGCTAAAATATTTATTTTTTGAATTTGATACATTTAATACTTTTTTCGTTGCTACTGCCTGAAAGCTGTGTTACAGACCAAAAGTATTAGCTATATTTCAATTAAATAGAACGACATGGATTACACAGGCGATAGTTAAGATATATTTCTTGAAAATACAATAAACGGAGAGTTAATAAAATAAATAATTTCTTTGAGAAATTAATTGCTTTAAAGTTTTTGTAAATAATCTTAAACTGTTTTCGGCAATTTTTATATACATAGAAAAATATTTTATAGTAATATAATATTTAAGAATACTAAACAACAACAATAATGAATACCTCAATAATAGTGTAATTAAAAAGGTAAAAATAACATTGTTCAAAAACTCAGGAGGCTGATTGACATATTGTCTGTTGCTAAAGCATTATTTGCGGGCATAAATCAAACTAAGTAATTAATATCATAGTAATAGATAATATAATATTAAAGTCCCATCCCCAAATGTTTTCTTAAAAAGAGAATTATCTCTACATAACATCAAACAAGTTAAATACATATATGTGTATTTCTAAATAGTGCCGTCTACTCAAGAGGCCTTTTAGTTGTTATGTATTTCTTTTTGTACTAATATTTCCGCATTCGGTATTTCTAAGAAAACACCGCCACTGAAATCGTGCCAATGTGTTTATTTAATGTATAAACCTTTTCCTCTCTATATATTTATATTTCTGTTTAAATTTTTAGTCTTTACCTTTGATCGCAATAATACACACAAAAAAGTGATTTATGGCTTTTGATAAGTGCAATATATCCTCTGAAAGCTGCATTTACACCCAAGAAATTTTAAAATTCACGATTGCTGGTGTCCCGATTTTTCCTGTGAGAAGTGTACTACCCAGATAAAAGATCGAATTTTGAATATTATTGATGAAAATCCCGAAACTAGTGTTAGAAGAATTTCGACTGAAGTGGGTGTAAGCAGCAATCTTGTTTGGAGAACTATTCATGAGCAACTCCTATACCCCTACCATATCCAACGGGTACAAGCCCTTACTGCTCCGGATTATCAAGCGAGAAAGGCTTTCTGTGAGTGGCTTTTGCGAACAGCTGCTGATCGGCCAGATTTCGCTGAAAACATCCTTTTCACCGATGAAGCTGGTTTTACTAAAAATGGAATATTTAATTTCCACAACAATCACGTTTGGTGTGACGAGAATCCTCATGCTACCGTTGAAGCCAGGTACCAGCAACGTTTCTCTCTAAACATCTGGTTAGGCATGATAGGGGAACGGTTGTTAGGATCGATTGTTTTGCTACAACGCTTAACAGGTCATGCATACCTCGAGTTCTTGGAAAATACTTTACCTGAACTTTTGGAAGATTTACTTCTAAATCTAAGACTGAACCTCTGGTTTATGCAAGATGGAGCTCCACCGCACTTTACTCGTGCTGTTAGGGAACATCTTAACAATGAATTTCCTGGGAGATGGATAGGGTGAGCAGGTCCCATTGCTTGGCCTCCAAGGTCACCCGATCTAAACCCGTTGGACTTTAATATCTGGGGTTATTTGAAAACTTTAGTGTACGCAACACCGGTAAACGATCTTCCAGAGTTGCGCCAACGAATAGAACACTGTTGCCAGATAATACGAGAAAAACCCGTGTTTTTTGAAAGAGTGCGCGCTTCCTTTGAAAGCAGATGTAGATCCTGTGTCGAAATGGAAGGACGTCATTTTGAACACCCTTCTTTAGTTATAATTTATTTTATGTTAAAATGCAATAACGTCTTAATAAAAACCGCTAAAGCAATCTTATTCTACAATTGCGATAAAATCGCTGTTATCTCGTAAACAGTTAATTTGTGGACATATGTTTATTATGACTTTACACCTTATTTTCGGTCGTACTACATGCCCTTAAACTCTTTAAACGGTGTTTCAAAACACCATGTATTTTATGTAACGTAATGTGCACTGGTATGCGTAAGCCTACGTGCGTAGTTGTTATTATTATTCTGTCGCCGAGATCGTGGTTGCCGGTCTTCTGCTTAAGTTGTCGCTAATCATTCGTATTCGGCATTTGGTATTATAGCCATGTATGTTGCTTCTTTCAGTTTGCAGTGCAATCCTGTGATCTTCTTCCCAAACATGTTGAGCTAAGCGAGATTTTCTCCCCAGTCGAACTAATTTTTGGTGTTCTTTGATTCTCTACTTGTTTGTTTCTTCGATGTATATTTTTCCAGATTCACATGGTACTCTGTATATACATTCTTTCGTTCTCTGATTCACGCTGTCCGATTTTGTTTTGGTCAGGGTTGATCTGTTGCTGCTTGTAGTACCTTGTAGTTGTTGTCTATTCTTCTGATTTTCTCCGATAGGCTTTTTACGTACGCCATTACAGTTCTGCACACCTGTGTTACCCAATTCTTCCTTGCTAATGACAACGCCTAGTTTGTATATCCATTTTGTTTTAATGTGTGGGTTATGTTGTTAAATTCCTGTTTTCTGTCTTATTCCTCTGAGCCAATATTCCTGCCTCTATCATATAGGCACCTGGCTACTCAAACTTTCACATTGTTTGGGTGGTTGGAGTCGAAGTGTAAGTATTGTCCTGTGTGCGTAGGCTTTCTGTACACTGTAGGTTTTGAGTGTGCCGTCTATATTCTTATGTACTAGAACACCCAGGAACGTTAGCTTGCCTTCTGCTTCCATTTCCATGGTGAATTTTATGGAGTTTTCTGTATTGTTTAGACGTTGTAGGAATTCGTTGAAGGCTTCTTCAAAATGGGGCCGTATTACAAATGTATCATCTACATATCTTAACCACATTTTTGGTTTTTTTGTAGTATGTATTTATGGTTCTGCTCTCAAATTCTTCCATGTAGATATTGCTTAGTAGATATAGATAGTCAGAATTAAAGAACACAAAAAAGTTAGTTTGGCTGGGAGAAACGGATAAGTCTCGCTTGGCTCAACATGCTTGGGAAGAAGATCACTGGATTGAATGGGACGAGGTAGTTGATCTGAGATTGACACCACCACTCAATATTGTCAGGAGCCGCCACTGAACAGAAGTACAGTGACTCCGATAAGAAATTTCGTGAGACAAAGTTAAACCAGCTCTTATATATTGCCTCATTGTAATTTTTGTAAACTACGTAATGGAAAGCATTTTATTCTAAAATTTTTAACATCATTTTGGCTTCCCCTGATGGTACACCCGGAAGCAGATCTCCCTCTTAACCTCTCCCTAGCTACGCGACTGTATTTGTACATTTCGAGATATCTTTCGTGTGTTAATTATAACAAGACTTTTTGTTGGTACGCCTTCAAATTTTAAATTTTTTGTAAATTGAAAAATTTTTGATTCAGTTCTTCAACTTCTCTTTGTTATGTTGGACTACACTTTAATTTTTTAATGTCCTCTGTTACCTACTTTACAGAAAAGGTGATGCACTTCCGCTTTACAAACCTTCGAATAAGTGGGTTGATATCGCACAACCCAAGATGGAAAAATTTCGGCGCCACCTGCTTAGGATTACTTACCCTGCATGCCCCCAAGATAAGCAGGAATCCACGGTGATAAATAAAAATCGAGGGGTAAAGCGGTTTGCAAAAAAACACATACAAGAAAAAAATAAAAGGATGGATTTACTGACAAAACAGTTAAAATTTTATTAATAAGTTTAACAAAAAAAGGATAAAGGTGGAAAATGTTGTTAACCTTGACATAAAATTCAAAAAATAAAATATTGTTTTTGACATAAAATTCAAAAAAATAAATATGTGATATTCTGTATTATTAAGCGTTATTATCGAGTATGAATATAAATTAAAATAATGTAAAAATAACAGATAATCCTACGGTAGGACTCGAACACCGAACGCTTTGGCCAACGCAATCAGTTCACACACAGTTATACAAAGAAAATTCTTACGCTAAGAGTTAATTTGAATTCAAGAAAACGTTACTATTACAAAAAAATAAAATAAAGCTAAATATTTGACTCGATTACATTAGTGGTGAATAAATCAGCCTGTATATGACATGCCGATATGTTTTAAATAAATATTTTGACTTTGTTAAATAAATGAAAAGATAAGTGAATACTGAAGTTGAATTATTTTACTGAATTAGCAACATGTAGCACCCTCCGATCCTTGATATAACATATATAATTTACTGTATCGTGTAAGAACATATAAAAAAAAACTAAATGATCGGGGGTGGTATATTGAAAATTTTATACACGAAAAAGATAAATAATAATAAAAAGGAAACGTGCAACTTAGCTTTGCCCCCGATCAGCTGTTAGTGGGGCGTAGAGATCCTCTCCTATTCGGACAGACAGATCGTAGCCTCTGGCCGATCGTAATAACCGAAACCAGGTGGTCCGTGTAATTCCAAAGGAAGGTAGGTTCTCCGAAGGACTTAAAAAGTCGCAGAAGTCCTCAGCCGCACGTGGGTGGTTCAAAATTTCACACAAAACGATGGGAAGATTCCAAGATTAAATTTAAGGGGGATTAAAAAAACCTCTAAAAACACAGAAACCCCAAAATTAGTGAAAATAATAGAGTGACAAGATTTGCTTACCGTTAAATAACGAAGTTTTTCAACGAAGAGAAGAAAGATACAGAAATGGCGTAGGAGACGCGTGGTTCTCAAATTATATCCCAAAATATCGGACTCATCCGCCGTAATGATCACGAGGTTTCCACTTCAAACACAAACGAAGATACGGCCAATGATTATTTCAAGCAAACTTCCAATAAAATCCACAGATGTGTGAAAATATCCGAAATTCCCAAAGATAGGAAGCTTTACTCGTAAGAGCGCGTCTAAACAACAACCAACCAGCAACAGGAAGCGGAAGGAAGAACACGTCACGCAACCAATCATAAGACAGATAATTAAAACAAGAATAAAGACATGAAGGTGCCCTCTAACGTCGCAAAGGTGTAAACACAGAAATAAACGGATCTAAATGGAACAACGATCAATCGAACAAATCTAATCGATGCGTGGAACCGATAATACCGACATGTCCAAAACAAACAAACTTAAACTTACCTAAGATGAAAACGTCAACAAAAATCTGGCTTAACACTGGAATTGAAGGAATTTAAGCGAATATCTGAGACCGTTATAAGTATAAGAAACTATCTGTAAGTAAATGAGAATAAAAGATTCAAATTCTAGCAAAGCCACTCTAACAGAGGAAGGAAATACAATTTGGAAGCCAAAAATTAAACGATAATGTTTACGTTGTGAAATTACAAGACGTAGGAGCATCTCTGAAGGTAGAGGACGGAAATAGAAGAAAATAGGGTCACAAAAGCCTGTCGAAAAGGCTAGCGAAGAACTAATTCAAGGTGAGCGAAGCAAAAAACCGTAACACCTCAATAAAGTAATTTAATAATATGAACGTGAATTTTTCCATTTAGTTTATGGTGTTTGTTATTGCAGATGATAACTCTTGAATGTTTCAATAATTTACGACTATTTGTCTATCTTGTTTTACTAATTTAAACTTCGCTTTTATGAATTATTTATGTATAATGCATACACATCATGTAGCTATGGACAGTTGTGGTTTGGTCAATAATATAGTTTCATAACGTACGGCGTTGTTTACACATATGGCAGTTATGATTTATGATCGCATGTACGAACGTTTGTGTCGCGCGACATTTCATGTTATATTTTAGCATCGATTGGCGATTCGGTCACCGCGTCTTCATAGTTAAAAGCTATGTTGTTGGCTAGCATAGATGCGCAATAGAATTCTATTCTCAAGTTCCTATAGACATTTGCATACATGTCAGCGTTCGGATCAAAGATGAAATATCCACGACAAAGAATAGAAGGGTTTTACGCTCGAAAACACATCGGACGGGAAAGTGGAATGGCTTATTTGGAAAAATACCTTAGCGTCTATATATGCAGAATTTTCTGCGTTTTTTTGAGGGCTTCGTATTCAATCGTTCAGTTGAAGAATTTACCTCTTTTGTGAAAAAAAATCGAAGATCTACGCAAGTATACGAGCGAATGGGCATTTATTGTCCACGCGAAGGTATTTGATGTCTGGAGTTCTGATTGATGCGAAAGTACTGGTCTGCTATTGAATAAGTGTGCTATTCCATACAAAAGTGGATCGATGTTTATTTTAGTTAAAGAAAAGCATGAATTTTAAACAGCCTGTAAACTGTATGTAGGTATTGAAGAAGTGTTTCGTTATTCAGTAATACACAATAGCTTCTAAATGAATGACCAACACGGTGTTTGTTGGTTACTGATTGTAAAATATTACATTAAATACCCAAATATTAAGTCGAGGCTACCATTTAATATACTTTTGACTAGAATTGTTTAATTAAATTTGCAATTATTATTAGAATAGAATTTTTAATTGGGTATATATCAAATACTTCATGATTATAGAAGTACAGATACAGTAGACTAATAACTATACTATTACAAATTAATGTATTTCTGCTATTAACTGTAATAATTAGGAGTAATTTTTCCCAAGAAAAATTTTTCTCCTCGCGCAGGATTCGAATCCCCGCTTGCCGGGCGGGCGCTTTACCACTTAAGCTATTAGAGGACGAGGTTCTAGCGCTCTTACCGAACATATGTCGGTATTAGAACTTGAAAGGCCGGTAGTAATTTTTCCTAAGAATAGCTAAGCTAATACCTTAATTGGTAAAACGCAGAAAAAAAATTACTCCTAATTATTACAGTTAATAGCAGAAATACATTAATTTGTTATTTTGTCACTGCAAAAAACTTGCAATCTTTGCATATTTGCCGTACTGCCGGCTTTTCAATATCTAATATCGACATATGTTCGGTAAGAGCGCTCGAATCTCGTCCTCTAATAGCTTAAGTGGTAAAGCGCCCGCCCGGCAAGCGGGAAGATGTAAGTTCGAATCCTGCGCGTGGAGAACAAAAATTTTGTGACTGCATGTCAAGCAAATTGACTTTTTGCAGTCAAAGCACAAGTATAATGTTTTTCTATGTAGTTTTGCTGTTGACAAATCACAATATTTGCGAACTTCAAGCCGATGGCCGTGTTATCTCTATATGGAGACTGCGCTTTATATAATTTCTGATCTCTAGAGGAATTCTAGGATTTTCATATCGTCTTCTCCTGTGTGGATTAACTAAACTTTTCGCTAGGGAGTTCATAAAATCTTTAAGTAATAATTTATTATCTTTATAACTGGTGGACATAACATAAGCGTTGACTGTGCTTATATCTAGAATTTTATAAAACAAAGCCATAGATCAACGCTGCATTCTTTTGGATAGGCTATAAATAGTTCGTTTCTCATCAAGGGCATCCACACTCCTTTTTCCATATTATAAAAGTTGACTATTTCAGGCTCTTAGTTTTTGGGTCTTCATCCGCAGTATGATACATTGACGATACAAGCACTACGTCTTTGTTTTTCTTAGTAACATATGAAGCCAGAGTCATATCATTTGCAAAGGATACTAATGAACCAACCGCACCACCTTTTTTTGGCATAACCTTAGAAGGGATGTGGGGTTTTGTCTTTCTTACAGTGCTAATATATATTATGCCGTTTGACCTTAGTAGTTTAACCAATTGAACACATGAACACCAGTTGTCAGCTGTCAAGTTTGGAACCTCTTTCCACCTATTGCTGACCTGAAAGTATTTCTGCCTGTACCATCTGGGGCGAACAAACGGTCAGTATCTTCGTCGTTGCTCTTGAATACAGCAGAATAAATCAGAAAACCCAAAAGAGCTTTTATCTCCATTTCATCAGTGTCCCTCAGATCAGCTAGGTTTTCTTTTGCCCTGACACTCTCCAGTTTTACATTTGTCCAATGGACTAGAATATATCCCATTTCGTTTATAAATAAACACCTCCAGATGCTTTCTGGAATTGCTGCAGCCCCTAGAGTCCGGGAATTCCCACGTAGTCCTGATAAATGGGAGCAAATATCGTGCCGTTGGACACGAACATTTCTGGTTGGTTCACGTGCTGACCAGTTATGGCGGTAAGTAAAAGTACTTTTTACTTCTTCTATTGCGTGTTTGCTGTTCATCTAATGACTCGTCAGACCTCTCACTTTTTTGTGTTTCAGACGTCTTCCTCTTCAAACTGTTTAGAATCCGTGTTATGTTTACTCTCAATTTCAAAGTGAGACGCACCTTCCGTATCATTTTTCGGATTGTAGGTTGTTATACCAACCCATAAGCGTTTTGTCGAAGTTAGAATCTAACGTGGTAACATCTTGTGACGTGCTTGGTTTAAAATCCGTTGTAAGAACTGAGTAATGTTGGCAAAATCTAGCGCTAATAGTGATGTGGAGTCACACGGACTCCAACAAGACGTTTATGCAAAAATGACTGAATAAAGACTAATACTGGTAAGATGCAGACCAAATATCTCCACTTCTAGGAAGGTTGTGGTGATATGTGACTCTCGGTTAAACAGTGCAAAAGTTATTGGACAAATACGATCGTAAAGAGTCTACCAGACTCCACGTCACTTTGTCTTCATTTAAAGCACTGACATTAAATAATTTTAATGCTTCTACATTTATTTTATCGAGCGGTGAAAATGTATTTCCAATATCAAATATTCTTTAATTAATAAAAAAAGAAAGCATTATCTATTACATCCCGTAAAAGTGGAAGGAGGAATCGTAATTACTAATTCCACTTTGGTGGCGGACGAACCATCATCAACTTTTTCTCGACGCATTATTGTAAGTAGAGCCAAAAAACAAAAAACAATAAATATGCGATGCGGCCGACTGATGCCACGTCAAGCGCAACAAACACGTTTATTATTTATCCGCGCATCTTTCTTTCGTGCAATTTTAATAAAACGATTCTTCATGCGGCCTGCATCGACGTGCACTATCGTACTGCCGTATATAGAGAGAACGAAAAGCCGGAATGTCAAAAAAAAAAAGCGCGACCTCAAATTTTCGTTGGGCCTTTTCATCGTTCAGCCAACAAAAGGCGGCTGTTCGCCTACCACAATGCCTGCCGGAGAGCCGAGCCGGGTCTGCGGTAATGATTACGTATTACTGCTGCACACGTGCGAATCAATATGCCTCCTGACCTGACCCTGTGGGTCGATTAGGATTTCGTGTGTCGGTCGGTGTGGAATAATGATTGTGGTGGTGGTGAAAAATTTCTACGCTTTGGCAGCCATTGCTTTAGTATTAGATTAAAAAAGAGAAAGAAAGCCATATATGTATTTAATAGAGTGGGAAATATGGTCACGTAATGCTGGTGCGTTTCACGAAGAAAAATCCTAATGCGATGTTCTGGCTTCAACTAGGATTCATGATTTAAAGATATTTGGAGAAAATTAAAAAATAATCCACTGTAAGAAGCCGTATTATTCCATGTAAAGATGCACAACTTGTCAAGTAATTCTTTACATATAATATTAATAATAATCCTTTATTTTTACTGCAAATACAGTTTAAACTATACATATTCATAAGTAATTTCATTGAATATTACAATTGCAGCAAAAAACTCAGCCTGATATTCAGATATGTCCAATAATGGACATCTGCTCTTCCATATCACCCTGATGACGTGAACAAAGTAAAGCACTCTTAACTATAATTTAAGAAAATGAAAATAGAAATTGTACTAAAATTAAAATAAAGAAAACTACAAACGAGGTTGCCATACACTATATCGGTCCATCCTGCTGCCGTTTCAGTTCCGCTAGTATAGCCTGCTTAAATGCTAAATGTGAGACGCTCTTAAATCTATGACTTACTTGATTGTAGTGTTTTGCAATGTTATGTGAAAAACTTTTTTCGAAGAATGAGGTTCTGTGGAGTGGCGGTGTCAGAAGGCCTCTTGATCTAACGTTTAAATTATGAATGTCTGTACGGAATGTGATTTTATATAAATATTGCGGTATTTTTGTAAGTATCAATTTGTGATAGAAAGTTAGACAGTGCAGCCTGCGTCGGTTGGCCATATTTAGCCAATTAACCTCTGTCAATTTGTGGGATACATGCCACCAACGCGTCCGACAACAATATTTTAGTACGTTGTGGCAGAACGGATTCGTGGGAATACAAAAGTTTCAGCACCCCAAATGCCCTTCGAATGCAGTCGTTAATACACTGTTGAAAATTTTAACACTTTTTTGACTAATTTAATAGTCAGGAGAGGTCCACACTCTTTTCGTGTTATTTTGTCGAGAACTATAGAAGTTTAAATTTGACGAGCAAAGATAGTCAAGTAGTGTCTATTGCTAAGGAGTTATTTTGTCCAACTGACACCTGGAATTATAAAATACTTCTAGTCACATTTTATTTGATCTAGACTAGACAAATTTACTAGCTGTTTAACTAAATGAGTGCGATCTATTGGGTGTTTTAACACCATTTTCTAAACACAACGTCTTTTTAATATGCAACTCCTATTTCTTAGTGCTATAATATTCTCTCTTTAACACGTTTTCTCAATTATAAATATGCAAAACCACTCATTCACAAGTTTTGGTTTCAACTAAATGTACCAATTTTAAAATGATTTTTTGAGAACCATTATAAAATTAAGTGAATGTTTATGCTATTTGATTCAAGTCTAAACTAATTGCGTAAATAGATGTTCCCAATACATCTTTAAATGTTGAAATTTTTATGCCCACTGGAATTAACGTTTAATAACACGAGGTTACACTTTGCAAGTCAGTCACATTTGGTGGTTTGTTTGGATATGTTAATGCAGAGAATCAAACACGAAACAGATACACGTGCAATGCAGGTGGTGCGTATAATGCAATACTGTATTAGAATAGGTGGGGTTTCTATATTTTTATCCGAGGGAAAAATTCTGATTGGTTGACGCTTCTGAATGTCTAGAAAAATAGTCAATCCTTATATCTGAACAAAGAATTCACACGAAATTCTAGTAATTTCTGTTCTATTAAATACGCGTAGTCAACTCGTCTGGCAAAGTTTGGAAAAATCAACACTAAAATATTTGACTAGCGCAAAATTAACGCCACCACCGTAATATTTTCAACAGTGTAGGGTCCCTAAACTTTAAACCACAGTCCAGCTGTACGCCCAGATTTTTACTTGTATCGGTGATGGGGAGGATACTATTGCCAATCACCACAGTGGTATTATCAATGTTCTGTGCTCCTCGAGGAAACACCGCTCGACTTGTCGGGGTTTAACTTTAGGGAGTGTGGCTCTGCAAATAATTATTTCAGATGCTTCAATGCTTGATCAGCACCATCAGCCGCAAAAGATATGTAAAGCTGCGTATCATCTGCATAATTGTGTAAATTAGAGTAACGCACTGCAGAGGCTAATTTGGATATGTAAATGGCAAACAGCACTGGTCCCAGTATGGAGCCATGGCGTACACCCGAGATTACACTTTTCAGGGACCTAACGCCATTCGGGAGATGAACATATTGAAATCGATCTGTCAAATAATTTTTAAGTAGCTGCATAGATGGTGGTGCAGAGCCAACATACTGTAACACAAAATATAAAATGTCATGATTGATGGTGTAGAAGGCTCTAGAGAATTCCAATAACACAAGAGCAACAGACCTTCGCATATCTGTAGCAGATGTCATCCACAATAGGACAGTGGTGCAAATGTGTACGGGACGAAATCTAGATTGAGTAGGAGGGAAAATATAATATGTCTGTAAGTATTTACGAATCTGGCTATCCATTATTTTCTCCAGTACCTTCGACATTGCAGGCAAAATAGAGATGGGCCTAAGATCCTTAAGATCGAAGGTTGTTTTGTTTTAGGAAGCGGTAAAACTCGGGATATTTTTCAGTTAGGTGGAAATACGTTACACGAAAGGCAATAATTGAGGATGTGGGTAACGTAAGGTAAAATTGCAGGACAGCTTAGCTTTAACATATTTATGTCAATATTATCGTATCCCAGTGTTCTCGACTTAATACTAAATAATGCCTTGAACACCTCATGTTCGCTAACTTCCCGGAAACGAAACTCCTCAACAACCTGCGGATGACGATTGCCATCATAAAAAGTAGCGAAATTTACGGTTCTACTGATTATCGAAATACTATCAATAAAGTAATTGTTAAATCAGAATTTAATTAAGCTAACGAAATTGCTATATTGATAATTCAATAGATATTTGAAATTAAATATTTAGCAGTTTACAGAAAAAAGGTTATCCTTAGAGATTGTAAGAAACTTCATCCGTAGTATTATAGCATATATTGCTATGGCGTTTCCGTACCGCCAAGGTTTTAGAAACTGAAGTTGTGGGTGGCTTTTTTGGGCATGTTTATATATCAGAATTAATTTTGACAATTTGATGTTAGTAATCTAGTAAGTGAACTCACCCTATGGAGATGTATTGTTGATTGTTTTGTTTTGATAATGATTATGAGATTTGTCAGTTAAGAGATGTCATGATGTAAACAAAGTTTGAATAAAATATTAATTATCCAGGAAAAGTTTTGTGATATTGGTAGTGATAATATAACAATATATATAAGGTTGAACATCTCTTGGGTGGCCGCAATAAACTGCAAATTCAGTCACTTCATTGTTCTTTATTTTTTATTGCCAATATTTGGCATTCAATCTGATTCTTCATCAGAGCTTAAATTTTGAACAAAAATATTAAGAAATCTGCACCTTAAGAATCTCGAATAAATGTTGAAATTTTGCGTTTTTATTAATTTAATTAAAATTCATTAAATTATAATTTAAATTTAAGTATAAAATTATAAAGTAAAGTTTTAAATTTAAAATGTCGAAAGTATGAATTAAGATGTTACTTTATAACTTAAAAATAATCACTTCAACATTAAAAGATTCGTAAACTTTTGGTTTAAAAACACCAAGGCTTACTAAATATATATGTATTTATTTAAACACTACCTAATTTTTATCGGACGAAATACTAGCAATGCTAAAACGAATCTTGACATTGAAAATAATCAACCATTCTAACAGCATCATCATTCATACCAGCAAATTACAGCATCGCATGCAGAACCATCTTGAGCACATTCGTTTTCTGTTTGCTCATCATCTGATAAATTATCTCTATTGTTGTAGGCAATACTATGCAAGATTACAGTTTCAAGAATAATTATTAGAGCTAGTGGTATACCACAACTCATTGCAGTAGAGCGCATTGGAAGTGGGCTCTCCACATTTCTCAAGTACACTCACAAACATTCTTGGTGCGAATTTATACATCGTTGAATAAAACTTCTGCTTAATTTTGTGAGTTATCAATAGGTCTTAAAAGAGAAGGTTCAACTGTAGAACTATCATCCAAATTGTAATAAATCCAAAGAGTTTCCTTGAAATCTCATCTCGGCGGTTGAAGTAAGATCTAACTGTCATGTGTTGCTCCAGGCCATTGTACTACTAAATCTTCAAAGCAGTTGTCCGCATCATAAATAGCTTTAGGAATCTGTGTGCAATCCATTGCACCTACTACTTGAGAAAAACTTGCTACCTCTCTAAATTAAACAACTGTTTGCAATTTTTATTCTTCGGTTTCTGGAAACAGAATATTATGATGCAAATCAATAAGGACATCTATAACGAGGTGAATAGCTTTGTAAGCTGCTGATTTGTGCACTCCATCAAAATCATCTCCCTCCTCTCCCTCCTAGGAGCCACACGCTAAACTCTCACCCGCGAGCGACCGTAGCATAAAGCTGGCAATGTAATCATTGATCTAGCTCGAATAGTGGCTCGTATACACGACAACCATACTGCGTATGATCGTGATTCCAAGAACGGCTTACCATGACGTAATGAAACATTAGAGAAAATATGCCTAAATACAATGAACTGATAGAATATGGTTCGGCTCATAAACGGGGGCTCTTATGGGGCGCGTAGGCTGAACTCTTTCCATCTAGTGAATGATTCTACATAAAGCTTGAGATGTGATAGTGATGAAAGTGGATTTATACACTCAGAGGAGCGTTGATGACACCTGATAGGTAGAAACTCGAGTCCGCTTCTAGTGTTTTTCCCTTTTATTGCTCTTGCTAGTATGGTGATTATTACAATAGACCATGAGCCTCGCCTGGTGGCATATTCTATCGATTCATTGTATTTAGACATTTTTCTTGATGTTTCACTGAATACTGCTCTGACAAACTAAATCTCTTGACAAATTCCTTATCATCGCAATTATCCAAATGGTTCCTAATAGCATACTGTTTGTCACGATTAACTAATAACTAGAAGATAAACTGAAATTTCTTCAACCAACTTTTCAGTCTTTCAAAATGTGCACAGTTTTCATTCATAAATAATTTCAAACTTGTAAATATGGTTTTTTGATTGTATCGGCAAGATTCGTACATTTTGCGTGTACTATTAAGTTTCTATTAGTGATAGTCACTGTACTAGTGTTTGCTGGCTGCTTCAACCCCTCAATTGCATTCTAGGAGAATAAACTTGTTTAACACCAACACAATTTTTCTTAGTTGCTGGAAAGACTATTATTTTAATTATTCAACTAATAACTTGAGGGCTTGAAATATTGGCCCTTAATTAATAATGAAATAAATAATAAAAAATACTGATGATAAAATTTCAGAATTCGTCAAAGTCAAATTAATCGTTAAATCTAAATAATAACTGGTATACTTGGTTGCCTACTCGCCAGTTACCAATGCCATGAAAGGACCTCATGAATTATGACTAATCAAATGAGAAAATTCCAAAATGGACATTATAGTGAGGAAGTAATAGCACTACATATCGATGTACAAATAACATTCGTTATCAAAGCAATTGTAATCTCTTTCGCGAGATTCTATTTCATGATGAACACGCGCAAATAAACAACACAAAATATAACAAATCCAGGAAACAACGCGCGAAATGGTAGCCAATCTTTTCTCGTAGATCTCCACAAAGGAATAATTCTAACGATTACAGATTATTGCCGGGAAAGGACGAGAAAATAAAGACATATTGAAAAGGAAATCGAAGCGATTGCGATCTCCTTTGCCACCGCTTTGCCCAAATCGCGGGGCAGTCGACCCTTGCCTTGGACGAAGAAAGCGGCAGTGACGTCACTTTCTTTCGAACAAAACGCGTTAATCTTTCCGGTCCGACCGACTTGCCCCGAAGACGTAAGGAAGTTTTCCGTGTGTTCGCTCAATAGGCACGGAGGCAAGAGAGGAAAATATCTAGGCTTCCTCTATGATTGATTGCCTTTCGTGTATGGTTTATTATGCATGAATATCTAGATTTATTTGCGTGTTATTGATTAATGGCTGCGAAAAGAAATACAATAATGAACAGCGTAAGTCGGTTGAGGTTGTTATCGTCGTTACACTAAGTTTCTTTCAAATTTTTTACTTGCCTGGAAGCGATTTATTCTTGTTATAAGCAGTGCTTAATCGGTTGTAAAGTTTTGCTTTTCTGGCAGTGGGAGAAGTATAAGGATAGATATACCGTCCCCGACACTTCATTAACGCTGTGCTACACGAGATATTATTAATTAAGGACAATTGTTTCGGGAACACGTGAGCTCTCACTATTAAACGAAGACCGAATGAATTACGTGAATATAAGAAAAATCTATTACCTAAACATACAACGTTATCTCCCCCTTCCCCAAGTACTTTTCTAAGCCTAATGCCCTTGACTCTTTGAAATACCAAGAATTAGCGACAAATGTGGAGAGGTGCTACTTCCCGATTGCATAAATTATTTGAATGTTCGGATGCCTCTAGTTCTGATTGTACATTCTTCCTCTAATTCACTAATTGGTTTTCTACATCAACCTTACGTCCGGTATCGTTTATATTCAGCTTTGTGAAGGAATTCGCCATAAAACTTAGTAATCAACAGCGAGTGGGATCATAACACCATCTCGAAATTGATAGAAATACCATCAAAGGAACTGGAATAGGAATATATGGACCTAGAACCAAGTACTTCGAAAGCTTGGAAAATATCTAAGTATCTTCCAGGCGGAAATATGCGCTATTGAAAGATGCGTCCAGTTCAATATTGACGGAAATTATGGAAAGCAGTAAATTATCATCATATTTGATAGTCAGGCAGCCACCAAGGCGCTGAGCTTACATGAAATCAGTTCCAAGATGGTCTGGGAATGCCTAGGGATATTAAAAGAGCTAGGCAGAAGGAATAAAGTAACCCTCCTGTGGGTTCCAGGTGATACAGGAGTGGAAGGAAACGAGATAACGGATAATCTCGCAAAAAAGGAGGCTGAAATGCCTTTTGTAGGGCTTGAACCCTTTTGCGGGATAAGTACCACTACAATTCTGAAGAAACTGAAAAGAGAAATGGAGCAGAGAAAATTTAATTATTGGGAGAATCTCCAGGGAATGAGGCAAAGTAAACTTTTTCTGGGAACCTATCACCAGGAGAGGTTTACAGAATGCATCAACCTGAGTAAGAACAACGTTCGCATATTAACAGGAATACTTCAGGTCGTTGTAAACTGAAAGGCCACCTGCGTAAGCTTGGATTCGCAAAGGAACCTGAATGTAGATTTTTCGGTGAAACAGGATGAAACGCCCATCCATCTCCTCTCAAATTGCGTAGCACTGTGCAACTCCAGGGCGTTGCACCTGGGAGCATGTGAAATCGAAGAGGGAGACTTATCTAACTTGCGGCCTTCTGATATCCTACACTTTCTGAAAGAAGTACGACTGGAAGGCAAGCTGTAAAGCAGCAAGAATAGGGGATACAATAGATCTCTTAGGTCGCAGTGTAACATCACCCTCCGTACATACATACATCGTTTATAAGTTGCACAACGCTGTATGATTCAAGTCCCCCCATAGCGATAACTTGCAATGTGTTCTATAAACCTAGTTCTGATTGCACGTTTCGTTTGTTTAAACACCATTCAACTTTTGTCTATTGAAATATCTCGTTCAGGTACATATAATTCACCAAACTTCCTAATTATTTTATATTTATAATTTAGGAAATGGGTGTGTCATTGGATCATAAGTTTCATTTTTCGTGAAATGAAAATTTTTCTTTATTTAAAATAGACAACAGAAGCACGAATAAATGATGTTTGCTTTTATGTATATTATTATTATTATACTTTTCCTTATTCATTTGCTGCTGTTAATTTTCAGAATAATTAATTATTTAAGCTGTAAATGTATGACTTATTATATGCACTTCCGTGTCAAATAATAAAAATATATTATTATTATTATTATTATTATTATTTTTATTTTATACTCCACACCCTAATTAAGGATGGGGTTGATATATCCCAGCCGGGGCATTTCGTTGCCAGCGGATGAGATTTGACGTCGGGATTGTGTATTTTGTAAACTGATGTTTTAAAGTACAACAAGGCGAGTTGCAGTATTATTGTTCGTGGTGCAAGGTCTTACGCACTATATGACATGCTTCTAAAATGACCGACTTTTGAAGCAACTTAAAGAGGTGTTGAGGTAGTTGGAGCAGTTTCAAGGCGCTGTGCAGGTTCCTCGGGATTTCTCCGGTAGCGCCAATGATGATTGGTATGACGGTGACTTCATTCTGGAGCCAGGTGTCCTTCACATCTTGCACCAGCGGTAAATATTTCTGTATTTTTTCTGTGTGTTTAGTGTTAATATTTGCAGGGGCCGGGACAGCAACATCAATAAGGTAAAGTGGTTTTTTTATCTTTTAGGGTAATTGTAATGTCTGGCCTATTGTGGATCACCGTTCGATCGGTAAGTATGGTCCTATCCCAGTATATTTTAACATTTTCATTGTCAATTACGTTGGGCGGGATATATTTATAGTATGGAGCGGATTCAATATCCTTGTCATATAAACGGGCCAACTCACTATGAATAATTTTTGCCACGTTGTTATGGCGGCGAAGGTATTCCGTATTGGCCAGGCGCGTACAGCCAGTTAGAATGTGCTCTATTGTCTCGTTCTGATCCTGGCATACTCTGCACAGTGTTGTGGTGACGGAGGGGTCCTTAAGTATATATTTCTTATATGTCCTCGTAGATATGACTTGATCTTGGATCGCTATAGCAAATCCCTCGGTTTCCGGGAAAATATTGCCATACATAAGCCACTGGAACGAGGCATTCTGGTCCATATATTCGTCTTCCAGTTTGTGGATGTAGCGCCCATGCAGCTCTTTCGCCTTCCACTGCTCGATCTTCTGGCTGTTAGGGACCACTTGCGTCCTTGGTTCATATTGTGGTGCCGCCAGATTTAGGGGTGTCAGGGCCCTATCCGCCACTGCTACTGCCTTATGTAGAGCCGAGGTGTTGCATTTTTCTTGGAAATACATACGCAGTCCATTTATTTGGTTGTAATATGCGTTTTTTATATCGATGACACCTCTTCCGCCGCATTTCCTCGGTAGATGGAATCTCTCAACTGAAGCTCTGGGATGGTGCGCTCGGTATTTCGTGAAGAGAACTCTTACATCTCGGTTCTTCTGGTCTAACTCAGTAGGAGTCCAATTAGTGACCCCGAAAGAGTATAACAGAACCGGGATAGCGTATGTGTTAACGGCGATGCATATATTTCTAGCCGATAATTTCGTTTTTAGTATATTTGTAATTCTTCTGTTAAGTTCTTTTGTTAATTTATCTTTAACTAATTTCTTATCTACCCCTCTGTTCTGTTCCATTCCTAAGTACTTGTACACTTCATACTCTTCCATGTTCTTTATAGTTTGTTGAGATTCTTCTCCTCCTCTTGACGACAACGGATATCTGGTAGCCTCCACCCATTTGCCCCTTCGCATGCAGTTGGTTCTACATTTTTCTAAGCCAAACTCCATGCGGATATCCCTGGTGAAGACCTCCGTTCGGCGAAGCAGTTTTTGCATGTGGCTCTTCGTGTCTGAATTATGATTATTATTATTATTATTATCAATAAATGGATTTATGTTTATTCCTTATATCTTATAAATTACGCATTACGCCTAAGTCCATTTGACAGTCAACGAGGGAAGTTGGAATAAAGCTTATAAGAAAAGAGCGATGACTAATAAACCGATAAGAACGCGAATTATAGAGCCCACATATTTACCGAAATACTTGAATTCGTGTTCATCTAGTTGGTAAAACTATTGTAGGCATTATAGTGACATGAAAAGGGAAGCAAGCTCTCGGCGTTGTTTATTTTGTTTGAGTTATTAGTTAAATAGATGAATTGGGTCAACAATAAATCAATCAACGTAGACACGCACTAACTAGACTTCTCTTCCTATCCTATTTTGACTACTAAATTGATTTATCGCAAAACCATTTGACTGTTTATATAAGTGAAACAAAACAATGTTAAAATAATTATAAAATAATGAAATAATTCAAACTCATAAAACCATTTAGTACTTTAAAAAGTTGAAAAATAGAGTATAATTGTAGTCAGATTAGTTTCTTTTTTCTTGGTTTACCGATTAGAATTAGAATCAGTCTTTGTGAATATAAAATTTAATTGAGTGACGCTGCATTCTTTAATATATTCTCCATATGTATGTGTGTAAAATTATTAAGTATTATTTTACCTGCTTAGATTTAATTTAGTTTACAAAATGAATATTTCATGCATTAAAAGCGCAGCTGGTTCAACTACATTTCCATGTTATTTCAATCAAATAATAAATATTCATGTATCAAGATAATAAAATAACTGTAAACGCACCATTACCTGTTAGCCGATGACTACAGTATTACCTTTGTCAGATTTTAAGTAACAGTAATTTTTGTTTTTAAGCCTTTTAGCAATGTTAATTTCTTTACGTGTGATATCTGAAGGATGACGCTGTTTACTTTCTAAAATTTGAGTTTTACAAGCAGTTCTAATAAAGTTTTTAGTATGATCATCAAAAGTACTACTCGCTGTTTCTATGCCAGATATAATTTCTTCAATTGGGATTCGTTAAAATTCTAAATTATATTTCAAACCTTTATTCAACAAATGAATTTCTTCCTTGTTAAAAGATGAAGAAGATTCGTTCATGACTAACATATTTTCTGGTTTATTAATGTGAGCATATTCTGGGTTTTTTTAAACACACTAATTTTGATAATTTTTTTTCTTATATGAGCCGTAACTTATTAACTAAAGTTTTCGATATAATATCTTCTATCCTTTTCAAATAATTAATCCATTCTACAAATTCTAAATTACTAAGATTTTAGCTAATCTTAAAAGTAAGTTGTAAGCTTCTAATTCTAAATGACTAATTTTTAAAATACTGATATTTCAGTGTTTCTGCTGATGATGATAGCTTTGCTATTGAAACGTACTGCTGTGGACGAACACCTTGTTTTCGCGGGAGTTTTTTTTAAAGTGCACACATGTTCATGTTTACTCCGTTTGCCCTTTATCAATGTTTCGTGGGAGTTCCCACAAATTCAAATATTTTATTTTGTATAAGAGTTAGTTCCGAGATTGACACAAGCGTGTAAGTATATGTGTTTTTGAATTCATTGCTGCCATGTTGTAATTCATCTGATTTTAAGATTTGTTTCGTTAATTTGATTTATCTCGTCCATCAAGGAACTCGTTTGATAATAATTGTTATTATATTGTTGTGTACACAATGTAGATATAGGATCATTTATTATTTCATGCAGGAAGATACATTATAATTTTAAGAGTTGAATTTTTCTGATTTGTATTTAATTATTAATCACTTCGGGTTGGGTGAATAGAATTAATTTAGTTTGTTTTAATTTTGAAACCATGTGGATTGATTTGATTTTAAAAAGGATTATCTTCCTGAACAAATTTGTTTTTTTGCTTTGTTAAAGGATTTAGCATTGTCCTTTTGTAAATTTAAAGTCTAATGCAGCTTTTTGATTTCGACCAGAACCTTTTGTCCACGGTTTTTTTTTCTGCAATTTATATTTAATGTTTTTTTTTATATATAATAAAAATTCTTGATTGTTATTTAACGTCATTCTAAATTCTGTTCTTTTATTTTTGTTTAAACCTTTTTAATTTTTGGAGTATTAAGGAAAGTCAGACTTCTTTCACCCACAATTTACTTTTCGTGATTAGTTTTGATTTGCGAGGGTAACCCTGAGTTTATTTGTTCTTTTGCGCCCTTTAAGATTTTTATCCGCTGAGCTAGTTAATTGAATTTTGATTTTGCATTTTCTTTGGTACTTTCAGTACACAGCAGTACGTTCAGTTTAGTGCAGTTTGTGGTGAGTGGCCTAGGAGAAATTTGCCATAGCTTTAGGGCTAAATTGAATTGTCAACAATGCAGTGGTACCAATCCACATCTATTGACTGTCACATTGGGGTATCAATTATTATTAACTGCCATATTCATAGTTCGTCCTTAAGATATACTTCTACGTAGGCTTTTTTTTAATATAAAAAAAATTGTTTCATAGACCATAAAAATTCGTTATATTTTTAATTATGATCAATGATATAATTATTTAAAATGATTGAATTGTACATGTTATTTATGTATATTTGTACTTTCCATCGAGTCTGATTTAATGGTCGACGTAGAACAAGCTTTTTCAAAAATAAAATCCCTTAAATTTTTAATTAAGATTAATTATATAATTATTTATAATGACTGACCAATTGTACATATTATTTATGAGTTTTCGGAAACGTTACATTTTTATCTATACTTGAAGTAATTTCAACATCTGTGGCTTCATTATTTGTAAGAACAATTTTCGTGTTTTTTGATATTGCCTCAGCAGTGAAGCAGCAGTAACCTGAAAAATTATCGATAGATACCGTCATCCTAAAACGGATACCAATGAGAGCCAACAAACTGTTGCCCTTGTTTGCTTTTAATGTATTTTTGGTCAAAGTTGATTTTTTTGACGTTTGCATTCGTTTGAATAAACTGAAATATTTTATAGGGGATGAAACATAAGTTCAAAGTAACAGCTGTTCTGAAAAGCATAATTACATTTGGGAGTTAACCATCGTCGAAAGAAAAAAAACATAAAAGTGTATTACTTCCAACAAATGAGACGGTAAATATTTTATTAGAAAGATAATAGAAACAGAATTCTGAGGTTGAGTATTTTTGGGGAAATTTAACCGTCGAGCGTCGTCCTGCGATAACATTAATTTTGGAACGGCGGATGATCATATCCGTATCCTTGAGCAGAAATTTTAGCCGCATCAGGTGAAGGCAGTTAGTTTCTTTTCTTGTTTTGTACACACACAATCGGTGAAAGAATAATGTTTATTGAGCGTATCATGAATATAAATCGGGTCTAAATTTTGTATTTTATACTTGTGAGAGATGGCATAGAAATCTGCAAGTAAGAGCTATCTACTGCTGTTAAATATTCATGAAGAATTTGCTTTGTGTTGTATTACCAATTTTTTCTTATTTTTTGTTAACACCGCATTGAATGACAAATCTTTATTTGATGAAACTCAAAGTTAATTTGCATAAATTTTTTGTCGTTTTAATTTAGTTAATTTAATACTTATTTAAAACAGTTTCAAAGCATAGAAAGAAGGTCATTGGAATTTCGTCCATAAACAATATGCAAGGCTGGTTACATAATCTCAAGTATAAATTGTTATTTATAATCATTATTATGTTTTTTCCTTTCTTCCCCTAACCCCACAAAAAAAAGATGTTCCACTTAGGCCAATAGTTTCATGCATCCAAAGCCCTTTTTATAATATATCAAAACATCTAGCCAATTCAATTTCAAATATAATTAATAATAACGAATATTTAAAAAAAAATCATTTGAGTTAAAAAAAAATTATTGACAGTACAGAAGTAAAAAATAGTGACAAATTAATTTTTCTTGATGTAGTCTCTATGTACACCAATATTTCAGTTAATTATGCTTTAAATATTTTAAGAAAAAATTGGAAAAAACTTCGACCACATACCGAATTACCATTAAATGAATTTTTAAACGCACTTGAGCTCATTTTGTCAACGACCTATTTCTCATTTCAAAATAAATTTTATAAACAAATATATGGCTGCGCAATGGGCTCACTCATATCTAGCACAATAGCCCAATTAGTTCTTGAAGATCTCGAAAGACATGTAATTACCAATTTAGATTTTAAACCAACTTTTTATAAAAGATATATAGACGATTGTTTGGCTTGTATTCCAGAAGAGAAGATCTCATAATTTCATCTGTTCTTCAACGAATTTTATTCGAAATTACAATTTACGTTCGAAATAGAAAAAAAATACAGTTTAAACTACTTAGATCTTAACTTGATTCGAGAGAATAATAAAATTTGGACAAAATTATATCATAAACCAAAATTTTCTGGTCGTTATTTAAATTTGCATTCTGCCCAACCTTTCGTTTACAAAAAAAAAAATGTTATGTCTGCCTTAATCTATAGAGCAATCGTATTAACCAATCCAAAATATAGAAAACAGGTATTGAACACAGTAAAAATTAATTTACAAAAAAATAACTATCCTTTACCGTTAATTCAAAAAACCATTAAAAATAACCATTACATCAACACTATAACACCAAATAACTGATTACAACAACAAACACAAATCCAAATACCTACAAATATGTTAGCATCCCATATGTTCCACAATTATCCGAAAAACTTAACAAAATACTTAACCCGCATAATATAAAGCTTGCACATAAAAACCACTGTAATTTGAAATTTGGTTTTCTAAAATTAAAAGACAGTATTCCATTACAACACCAAAGTCATGTAGTATACAAAATCCCTTGCAACAATTGTGATGGTGTGTACATAGGACAAACGTCACAACAACTTCATAATAGAATAAAAGGTCACAAATATCAGAATAATATTACTGCATTAAAAAAACATATATTAAACACAGGTCGTACTTTCAATTTTAATAATACAACAATTTTAAATAAAAAAAGCAGTTATAAAGCGCGATACATATTAGAAATGCTTCAAATAAATAAACATAAAAACTCAATAAATGATAAAACAGAAATAGAATGTTTATCTAAAATTTATGCACCCATCATTTAAATATCACTTTTCATCGTTAGTATAAATGTGAATTGACAAATAAACAATTTTTTAAAAAACAGTAAAAAAGCCCATCGCTGGTTGGCCTTGCGTATTGTTTTTGGATGTAACCTTCGGCACATTTGTATTCAGTTGCTACACACACATGTATGTTAAATTCCTTTGACAAATAACATTTTAATGTTATTTATTTTTATAAAATGTAAATTGTTAATGTAAAATTTTAAAATGTTGTGATGTGCTTGTTAAATGTATGTAAGTATAGACTTATCTATAAAATGTAAACTTTTAATATATATATAAAATTTAAATTGTAGAATTAGAATATAGAAATGGATTAATGATTTTCTGAAGAAGACTGTTAAAAAATGACTTAGTTTAGTAAAAATTTTTCATTAAATTGTTCAAAAAAAGCCGCTATCTCAAGAAAGGAAAAAAACATAATTTACACTATCGGCTAAGAATAAAATTTCATCAAAATATAATCATTATGATAAACCACACTAGAACAGAATGCCATTTATAAGCTTATATAAATTATTAATTGTATCTTACTGTTAATAAGAGTAAGTTTACCCGACAGAATTTTAGTAATTTTTGTCCCAGATATTTCAATTTCCTTCGGGATGTTATATTTTTAGTAATATGTTGAATATTCCCTTTGGTCTGGGATGAATGACGATCTTCTAGTGTTCGTTCAGTCCTTGCTTTAAATATCAGCTATTATTTTAGTAAATAATGAAGTCTAAGTCTGCAACTTCTAAATTTTAAATGCATCTTTTCCAACACGCGTAAATATTTCCCATTCCCCAACCATAGTTTAGCTACACGGGATCCTCTCAGTTTTCGCATAATAGGCACAGCTTACAACTGTTATACCGCTTAGAAGACATCGTCAGTACCTCCTTGAATTCCCCCTCAGACAATGCGCTTATATCCTGGTATTTAATACAATTATTATTGTACGCATAAAGCCATTGTTATTCGCGCGAGGATTCGTTAGAATAATTCTCCTGCAGTGTGTAGTAGCGGCAACGGAAGGCGGTTCTATTATTAACCGAGGGAGTTTGCGAAGGGTGCGTGCACGGTATCCAGCCATTTGGCGGCTTTACTAGAACCGCACAACTGACGCGGTGAAATGTGCGTCTGGCTGCGAGGAAAGTGTGCTACGCAATTGAGGAATATTTTGGAGTACTTTGGCGAAGGAGTGCTTTGCAACGGAAATGTGTTTAAGCGCTGTCACTTTTCCCGAATAATAAGTAGTTTTGGGAAGACAATTTAAGGCAGAGTTTTAGTGGAGTGGATTTACATTTTGGTATATTATTGGAAATGAATGTTACAGCTATTAAGAACAGTTGTTTCTAGGACCTTTGGTCGGGTATCTTGTACTACGTAGTTTACAAACAAAATATTTTTTTTTGCGTGGAATATAGGCTTTATTTAATTTATACTGAAAAAACAAAGAACATTATTGAAGATTTTTTTCGATTTGTTGACAACGGTGCGTACTTATTATTAAAATTTTAAATTGCAAAAATCTAAATAGTCAAAATTCGTGTGTGTTGGCTGTGAAAAGTTGTTTATTTATTCCACCAGTGAAGATTTTCTTCGTGAATTGTAAGAAATTGATTTTATACAGGTGTCCCCACTTGGGGACATTAGATTTTTTTAAACTTCTAGTAGAAATTTGATTTTGAAACTTGCAGTGTAGACATGGGCTACTGTGATCTATTTAAGGAAAATATTTTCAACTTTGTAGCACTTTCGGTATACAGGGTGTTAATTACTTTCTTATTTTAAATGGAATGGTATAATTTTTATCGGTCTAATGAATTTGGCGAGTCATTTGCAACTAGTTTATATTAAGGTTCCCTATCCCTAAACTCGACCGTTTTTTAGACATTTTCATTTTCGTTGATTTTTTGACATTTGCATTCTTTAAAATAAAATCCAATATTTCATGAGATAGCAGATATTTGGTGCTTCTACTAAAGTCTATGTAAATACAAGGACGTAGCTATAAGGTGTTACAGCAATAATTATTAAATCACATACAGGGCGTTCAAAAACGCGCCTCCAATGTGGATACCTTTAAGCTAACAAAACTTTTCTTTCAAATGGAACATAGTATTTTTTGCTACAGCATTGAATGCAGCGCAAAATTCTACATCGATTGATATTAGGGTTTGGCATACCTATTCTTAATAGTTTTTGAAGTATTAGCATTTCTTGCAAAAAATTGCTAAAAATATGCCTAAATTCAGATGTTTCAGATATCTAACGTTCACTAGTTTCTTACTAATAGTAATGTCCTTTAGTCATAGAGAACGTACATTAATTATTAGATATCAGTAGGCCATGAGATGTGCTAACAAACAAGTGATATCCATTGTTGGTAATTTATCAAATTGCGCAGTGATAAACAGTGCAGTATTAACAAGTCATATCATTTATAGTAAGTCCTGTAAGTCCCAAGTAAAATATTGTAAATCGAAAGAAATAAGAAAAACATTGAAAGTTACATATACAAATAACATTTTAGACTTATTCTACATTCATGACAAATGTAACAACGATTAGATACCTACACTTATTTGCAATGAGTAAAAACCTCAAAAAAATAAAATACAAAGGGAAATTAAAGCAGATATCCTAAATACACCCATAATATTTCAAATATTGTTCACTTAATAGACCAGGTATTTTCTTTGTAGGGGAAGCGTCTGACATGGAGTCTCCGAAACAATGCAGCCTCCTGGCTTTTTGTATTAAACTAGGTATTAAGCGATACAGACAGATAATATAAATCAAGAACAAACTCTTAAAAATCTTCGAAAATGTCCAATATAAATGTTCTTTTAGAATAATAGTTTCTTAGTTTTTTTTTTAATTTGGCTTATTTTCCATGTATTTAATAAGCAGGCAAAAATATTAACATGTAATTTGCTGTCGCATAATAATTATGGCTTATTAATATTTTATAAATTACAATTACATAAAATTTGCTAATAATGGGAAAACTTCCAATAATAAATATCTCAGCTATGGAAATCAAACAATGCAAAAAAAGATAACTCATCTATAAAATAATATACAGTGTTTTTAGGAAAAAAATATTTTATTTACTCGAAACTTGGAAATTACTCATATTTTAGGCAATAAATGCTAATATCTCAAAAACTATCAAAAACAGGTATAACAAACCCTGTCAATCGATGTAGAATTTTACGCTACATTCAATGCTGTAGTAAAAAATATCATGTTGCATTTGAAATAAAAAAGTTTTGTTGGTTTAAAGGTCATTATTGCCATAACACTTTCTACCTGCGTTTTTGTGCTTACATCGACATTAGTAGAACCACTAAATATCTGATACCTCATCAGCTATTTAATTTCACTCGAAACAGTGCAAACGTCAAATAATCAACAAAATTGCAAATATCTCAAAAACGGTTGAGTTCAGGGATAGGAAACCCTCATGTAAACTAATTGCAAATGACTCGATACATTCATTGTACCGATAAAAATTGTACCATTCCATTTAAAATAAGAAAGTTGATATCTACACCCTGTATACCGAAAGTGCTATAAAGTTGAAAATATTATTTTTAAATAGACCACAGTGAGCCATGACTACACTACAAGTTTCAAAATCAAATTGCTGCTTCAAAAAATATCTGAAATGACCCAGTTCGGTGGGACAGCCTCTATAGCAATCGCGAGTCGTTTTTGAATCACATCGATCTGCTCTTGATTCATCGTGCCTTTCAGGTAACGTTTGTCTATTACTGTCATCTGTAATGCGTTTTAGGATCTTCGTTAGATGTTTTTAAGCCCCAATACTATTCTTGTAACCCGGAGGGCCGGTTTTACAAATACAAGATATACCCAGTACAACATTATACGAAGAAAAACTCGGAATACACGTTCCTTTTTTTTGAATAACGTTGATATCTAGATATTATATCAAAGAATACATATTCCAGCTACGCTGATAGGCTATAATTCTAAACGCAACCTCATGATCAGTTTCTTAATATTGAACACGTAATGCTAACTTGGTATAATTTAAGTAGCATTAATCGCCTCTCACTCACCTTTATTATTTTGGTATTATTTTTTCTTTGAATGTAAGAGCCACTCAGTGTGATTTATAGGGGAAACAGGGAAGAAATTACACTGAGAAAAAACAGTGTACGCAACGCTGTGTAGATTTAATTGTATATAATTTCTGCATCAGTTGTGCATTTTTACTAATGTGAACTCTATTTGTGTATTTTGGATTGTGGGTTTTTATAAACAGGGAATGTTTAAAAATGGCACAATGTGTATGCATATCCGACAATCGTTTGTGTTATGCAGATGTTTATAATTTGTTGCTACGAGATGAACTTAAACTGTAATATTTTATTAAAATTTACTGTATTTAATACCATTGTACAAATGTACCACAACATACCATTTTTGTACATAATTTATTGATGAATAATGTGTAATTATGTATATTTTAGTGTAAATGAGAGCACAATACTTGTAACCTACCCCTTCCTGTTTATAAAAATACATGCGTATTAGCTGTTTATCAGATTCTAAATGATGCAAATAGTCACATGATTGTCAGGTGCATCATGCGTAGAGTCTATTGGTAATTGGTGTTCATTTTAGCCATTTTAGGTAAATGTATGCACACACGTTCTATCAGTGTATTAGCGTTGACCGTTGCGTTCATTACATTTTTTTCTGTGAAAGTAATAGTAATTACAATTGTGGTATAAAGCGTGAGTGCGACCCTGAAGTTTCAATAGACAATTACATTTCTAATACACATTTGCGTCATATGAAAGGGGTATGTTAACTTAGTTTGAATAAAGTGGTTAAAATATTGTGGCAATTTATACAATACAAGCACCGTAATTACGCTGGAGTATGATGAAGATAGTGTTTTCCCAGAGTTTGATGCCATTCAAAATATTTTTATTTATAAAAACACTCGAATTTTGTTCTTATGTAAGGTGTTTCTAACATTATTTTTTTTCAACACGTTTACGCATAAGTTCTTGATAGCAAGAATGCTTTGTTAAAGTTTTTCGAGTTCGACACTTTGCACTGTAATACTCCTTGTGTTTTGACCAATCTGAATGCAAAAACTTACGTCTCAGTAAGACATCAAATATAATAGGGAAATAACACCTGGGGTATATTACATATTTTTGTATCTATATTGTAGCAATATAACAGTATACAGTTTCTCTTGCTATCTGGAGATGATATGAGAGAGACAACAATAGACTCGTGTAGGTTTTACCTGGGGTGATATCCTAAGACTACCTGTCGTCGAATGTACTTATCTTAAGTTCATTAAAAAATTGTTACATTATTACATACTTTTATTTCTTCTTCTCTCCCTGCATCATTAGTACATACAATTAAATTTATACAATTAAATGCACATATATGCATACGTAAATTTACATAAATTTACAATTAAATGCATATATTAACACAAAAAATGTATATTTTTACAGTCGATTTTATACACCAAATATGTATACTTATTGGGGCACCATGCATTTATATCTGCACAAGAAAATGTTCATTATCACACAACAATGTATTTACATTACACAAGAAAATGCGAAAATGTGCACTGGAAGTATATAGTCGGGAAACAATGTGTTTATATTTTGACATTTATTTGTTTAAATTGATTCGTAAATTGTGCGTTTTAATACATTTATTTGTGTATAAGCATCTACCACAACTGAAATGTTTGTTTTCATACAATCTTTTAAGCACAATAAATTTAGTAAATTGCACACAATACGATCCTTGTAACCATCCTAAATACAATTTGTGCACACCTAATACACATTTTTTTCTTAGTGTATGCTCAAGGCTATTTCTCACTATACTTTGCCTAGTTATCGTCTTTACCGTATTGGAGGAACATCTATCAAAAGTTAATTTACATTTATCTAGTCATGGTTCTTCAAGCAAATGAATATTATTTTTTAAAAACTAATTTTAAACACTCTGTAACTACGCAGATGTGATAAGTTATGACCTGACAACTACAACTCTGCAAATTATTCGTACAATTTAAACCTTTGATCTTACGCCGACTGGCATTCTGAAGATTATGTATAAATAAGCGAGCGCCGCGGTTTGATCCTCCCTTTTTCCTTTTCAAGTATGATATACAAATTAAAAACGAAGAAGGACAGACCGTGGCAATATTACCCGGCAGAATTCCCGCGACACTAATAAAAGCAAACCTCATCTCCGTTTCTCTGGAACGCTGCGTACGTCAAGCATTCCCGTTATAGTGCAAACCCGACGGAACCTGGTCGTCGCCTGCGGAAATCCTCAGATCGATGTTGGAGAGACCGGAGAAATGGAGGGCGCTTCACGTTCCTCAACATCAGGTAACACCCACTCTCCGACGACGGATCTACGTGTGACGCAAAAAACGAACGGACTGCGGTGATTAGGGCGTTACGGGCGGGAATGGAAAGTCGCAGGAATCGTTCTCCTGGTAATGTGTATGAGGAAAATTGGAGAACGATTCGCGTGAAATATTGTGGTTCTTCGAAGAGGGGGACTGAAAATCCATAACCGTGCGTTAAACGGCGTATTTAGGAGTGCGTTCCTTCCCCCGCCGATACCCTCACGCATTTAGTGTTAGAGTGAGAAAGTAGAAGTCGGAAAGTTTAATATATCGGATTAGCTGCTGATGTTATCGGGCAGTGGTTCTTAACTTGTGGTATGCGGATCTCTTGGGTCCTGCAAATATATTTGAGAGGGTTCGCGCAAATAAGAAATATTTTAAGAATATGCAAAATTTTAATGGTTTTAAAGCGTAATATGTACACTGCCCGACTTATTTAATGTCGTTGTCTACTGGCGTTGACTTTTCCAGGTAAATTTTGGGATATACAGTTGTAAAACCCTTCACAATTATGCAAATCAGGTAGATCTAAGATTATTTCATATCGAAAGGAAACCTTTAATATTGTGGTTTGAACACAGTTTGAATTGAAATATCTGTTGCTCATATATTTACATGGTAAAGCAGTAAAATTAAAAAAAAAATTTTTTTAATATTTATATGATGAATTAATTCAAATGATTAAGAAAACTACATACTCCTAATGTTCCTAATTTCAGAATTAGAGGGAAATAACTGCAACACAAAATCATAATGAAATTAAATCACAAGTGTAATTAAATATGAATACAGTTTAAAAATTTTATAAATTTGAGAATGGATTCATTTAAATATTTTTATTTTTGTAAAGACAAAAACATAAGTTTATACGATTTTTTTCGCAGATTTATATAATTTTTTTTATATATTTCGATAAATTTTAAAGTATAAATTTGAAAAAACTGTTTTTAAAAGTTTATTGCTCAACTAAACACTATCCTGTATGAGCTCGTCATTCAAAAACACTAGGCGTCTTTGAATTACATAAAAGACTAGTGGTAATTATGGTAAACGGCCGAGTTTTGTAATTGATTGTAAATGGCAAATGCCAATTTAGCCGATACTCATAAAAGTAATGATTTTATAACTTGGGTAAAATTTGAAAGAAAAGCTTTATTCTCAGTAATGTGATAATTGATGTACTTTATTAAAATTATTGTTTATTACAATTAGGGTGTAGATTCCTTTATTTAACAAAATTTAAAAAAAGTGCAATTAAAGAAATATGGAAGAGTGGGAATATTCTGTGATATAAAAGCAGTCATGTTTTGGTTATATATTTTTTGTAAAATTTTTTTTTAAGTTTTTAGAGTGTACATTTTTTGTTTGATATTTAATGACACTATTTTTTTTTAGAATTTTTTTTGTTAACATTTCAAAATTTTATTAATGTTCCTATTTTCACGGAATGATTATTCCATTTATTAGATTTTATATTTTGTTTATATTTGGAAGTAGCATATTTGCTTAAATAAATAATATAACCTGCTCAAACATAGATTTTTTTTCTTACGAATAGCAATCTTACAGCGTTACTTATACGTAGGGGGGCCCTGCAATAGTAAATTTTAATATTTAAATATTATTGAAATATCCATTTAAAAGAAAAATAATACTTAATAAACGATTACAATAGCTAATATTTGTTGAAGCTATAGTTTTATGAAGTCTTCCTCTGTTGTTTGCTATTTCCTACGTTTTTAAAACAATTAATACACGAGATTTGCTATGAATACCAATATAATGTGAATTTGTTTTAAGAGTCAATTGGGCCCAAGTTATATCCAAGAAATATTTCAAATTAAAGTACGTTCAAACGGCAAAATATACAACGTTTATTTGAGATATTAAATATTTTTTCTACCTGATTTGTATAATTGCGGAAGGGTTTACAACTGTATACCCCAATAAACCAATTACCTGGAACAGCCAGCCGAACGCGCACCTGTCCAAATGGTGAGTAGTTTTGACTGTCACCGCGCTGTAGACGACGACATTAAATAAGTCGGGCAGTGTACATTAAATATATTGGATTTAATGTACAATCGCCGTCACTCATAATGTCCAGTTGGTGACGTATATCCAGGGGCACGGTCACAGTCTACTTTCCCAGCTTGTCGAGTAGGCGCGGCAAGCTGGGAAGGTCTTGTGCAGGTAGCTTCGGGCACTCCAAAATGATTCGAATGTCTTTTTAAGGAAGAAGTAGTACTTAGAATTAAACAAACTTTTCAGTTATTGCGTTGTATATTTAACCTTAAGGTTGTAGATTTGTTTTTTTTTCATTTGATAAAAAATTGTAGTTTTTAACAGAAAATATTAAGTACTTCATTAATTAAATATATATGTTCATTACATTCGGGGTTATCAAATAGGAAAGATACTGCATCTTTTAATGGGCTAGTTGTTATTTTCTCTTTAATATTTCGTGTTTCTCGGCATTTTTTTTTAAACACCATATGTTACTTTAATAACATGCTTTACCATATTTTAGCAATAAAGGCAGGAAGAACTATCATAGTTTGGGGGAGAGAAATATTAGTTAGACAATTTTTACATATTTGCATACGTATATTTTTCATAGTTTGTGGTTATAGAAATAAATACGTATGTTTTATTATGTTTTTCTAGTAATTTAATATTCCAGGAAAATAAGAAAAAAACATCCGTGATTACAAATCAGACAATCATCCCGAAAAATAGTATGTTTTGCAGCATGCGACAAAGATGCCGCAACCTTTTCGGCTTGGGCAGAGATTTCCGTTCGGAAGATTTGTCCTTTGTAGTTCCCGTAATCGTAGAAATATTTTTTTAGAATCTGAGCATGCGCAATTGTAGGTAGAGTTTTTAATTCCCTTGTTTACGAAGTTTTGTTCCAATCAACTATTCCCATTTACACGATACATGCAATTAACAAGAGTGGAGCTACCTATCTATTAATAATAAAGATAATATTTTATTGTGCTTTGTCGGGTTTAAAATTTTATGCTTATTGAAAGATATTTCCCTTATTAAGGATTGCTTTTTTATTTTTTATTGAAATCAGTAACACTGTCCCCCTAAATAAATGTGAATCAAAATTTTAAAAATCGGTTGGGTTACTTTTCTTATGAAGAGGATTATTTGAACATTTAATCAATAATTAATGGGTTTCATTGTCCCTGGAGCTTTTTTGAGTCAGTTTTATTTTATTGCAGTCGAATTTAAAATTTTAGGAATTTTATTCTAGTTAAGTTTAAGATTTTATACTTTTGAATTTTTGATTATTTATGTTACTTTTTTATGTTAATTATAAAACAGTGATAAAATACCTAACTAAAATTTGTTAGTGCAATGCTGCAATCTGATGCTCCGGAAATAATAATAATTATATTTCTACAAATATTTTTTTTTGGAAATGTGGCTGATTCAATTATCTTTCCCAAATTATTTCCTCTCCATTTGCGGCTATTAGTATGTTAAAAGCATGTTATGAAAGTAATATATGGTCCAGAAACACGAAATATTAAAGACAAGATAACAACTAACGTTAATATTAATAATTCATCAAGTACTTAATATTATTTATTTAACAACTACAATTTCTTATCAGATAAATTGACAAAAAAAAACTACTCACAACTTTCAAATTAAACATCCTACTAAATAAGTGAAGAATTTTGTTTTGTTCCTAGTATTTCTCGTATAGATATAATCTCAAACGATTTTTACTCCTTAAAAAATACTTTCGAATCGTTTCCGAGTAATACGGCTAGACTTGCCATACTTGCCGCGCCTATCCGATAAGCTGGGAACGATAGATTGCGTGCGCCTGAATATACGTCACTGACCGGATATTAGGAGTGACGACGATGGTACGCGGAACCCCCAACTATCGGCAGCACAACACTTCAGCTCACTTGCTGATACTACGCAATTCACTACTCACTTAGACGGTTTATTCACCAGGACTATAGACAATAGAGGGGACGTGTCAACCCCCTATGCGATACACTTTTATAAATAGGCAATAAAGGGGCCGTGTTAACTCCTACTTGTGCTTAATGGCGGTTCCTTGTGCTACCGCAGTATGCATGGCAACACGTACTGCTGTGTACTGATTGAATTAATGAAAATGCAAAATGAATTTTAAAATGAAAAAGAAAATAAAATTAGCTAGCTCAACGGATAAATTTTTAAAAACGCAAAAAACTAGTAACATTCAAAGTTACCCTCGCAAATTAAAACATGAATTTAACCACGATAAGTAAATTGTGAGTGAATGAAATCAGGCTTTCTTAATTACCCGAAAAATTGAAAAGGTTTAAAAATAAAATAAAAGAACAGAATTTTTAACCCAATGACGCTAAATAACAATCATTTTATTACAACAACTGGTTAAATTACAGATTGTGCAGAAAAAACCTTGAACTGAAGGTTCTGGCCTAACATAAAAACTGCACTTGACTCTAAATTAAAGTAGGACAATGCTATTTCCTATGCAAAGCAAAAGACTTGTTTGTTCAGGAAGATTATCCAAACTACACAACCTTTGAATTTCTATCCACGTGGTTTCACAAATTAAAATCAACTAAGCGTGGACAATTACTAGAAATTTACAAAAAAAGAAAAACTAATTGCAAGAACAATGCTTCTACTCACCCAAACGAGGTGATTGATAAACAAAAATGAAACAGCAAAATTGAATAACGGAAAATTAACTCTTTAAACTATAATGAGAGAAAAATAAAATATATCTTCCTAAACAAAAATAATTGATCTTATATCTATAAAGTGCACACTTCAATATATTAACAATTATTATAATAAAAGTTCCTTGGTAGACTAAATAAAATACAATTAATTTACAAAATCAAAATGGATTACAAAATGGCAACAAAGATTTAAAAACACGTCTACTCACGTCAATAGTCAAACAAGGAAGTCCTTAACTAAATTCTACAATTGCTTTTCTTATAAAAATCCCACTCTCAAAATCGTACAACGCAGACGTATAATAATACGACAATATTTAATAGAATCCGCATTAAATCAGCACAAGCGAACAATAGACAACTGAATGAATGGAATAAATAAAAAAAACTTAACACTTAATAAATTAAAATGATACAATAAACTCATTAACTATACTTAATCAAATAAAATAAACTTAATCGAACTAAAATAAATTCTCGGCAAATTGAAACACGCTGAATGGAGAAACTATAAACAACCAAAAATATGCAACTTAAAATACGCTCAGCGAAATGGGTTGTCTAACCACAGCAGTGCGTTCGCTTTCACCGCTGGGAACTGACTCCTTCCTTCCTGCGTACACGTATTCTCCCTTACTTTAGTCAGGGACGTTGCGCTGTTGTCGTGCCCGCGCGAAAATTGTTTATCGCACATACACACACAGGCTAAAGAACTAAAATTACATTACAAATTCTCCATATTATATATGTTTACATAAATAACTAAATAATTAAATATAAACATGAAATTTCCTTTATGAGTGAAATTAATATTACCTATAATAAAAATTGAAATAAAATGTATATTAGGCGCCCCATTACAAGGTATAAGTTTTTTTTTTTATATTTATATACTGAATAATAATAATAACAATAGTTCCTGTATTATATTTGATTTGCAAAAACGCCGTTAAATATATCTTTGTTGCCTTAAATGAGAGAATTGTTGTTTGCGTTATAGATACCACTTCCCTCGGCACGATATACATTTATTATGACCTTAGTATTAGCATGCAGATACGTAAGATTTTCCAATTTACCGGCATTCCTCCATTCTCGCGCGTGAATTCCTGTGATAAGAACCGAAAATGAACAGCTCGCACGGAAAGCCGCATATCATAATTATAATAGCTTAAAAAATATTTTTCTGAATCGCTTAATTTCGATATTACCGAAAATGAAAAAGAAAAAAAAATGGGGGAGAAAAATTGACCTATTTCCATTTTTTTTTTGCAGACGTGATATAGATCTTGGCACCGAGTTTTAATATTAGTTTACCTTATTTAAAGCTTTATGGACGCTCTAGAGAAAATTAATTTTGTATACCTTACGTAGTGTTAGAGCACTCCAACCCGATACCTAGGTGTCTGAGTGGCGCCCTCCAACCGGAAACGCGAGAGCATAACTCAATCGACTTTAGAAGCCTAGCAGACCCTAAATAAATACTCTTCGCGCCATTAACATCGAACCCTTGACCTGGATCCGTTCGCTCGCCGGTGCTGCTATAATGATCTAGGTTGTGGCTTTTCCGAGCTTTTATTGAAATAAATGTCTAGTGGCGCGAAGACGGCGTTATAGATAGTGTTCGTTTCTCATGGACAGTACAGGAAATGAAGACACATTGATAAGGAAACTTCCCGAATGGACTTCGTATCATCAAAATAGCGGGCGTGCAAAGGGAGAAGCGTACGTGATTGATTGAATGTGCTCCACATATATGTGTATACACTTTGTGTTAAACGAATTCATGCTTTAGTGGGAAAAAGGTCGGAGTTTATATAGGAAGCAACAAGTAAATTGAAGACAGGAACAAATTTCGAGAGTGCGGTTATTATTAATTACGAAATAAGGATGATTAATGGGGAGACATGTATAACAATGATTGATGGTAAGTTAAACTTCCTAAACAAGTACGGTGTACTCTTCCGTCTACTCTTGTAACTAATGGTATTTACATAACCTGTTCATTTTTAATGATGGAGCATATGGTGCTGGTGAAAAGTCATACAATTAACTTGTTGGACGTGATTTACAGGTTCGTAGAGTTAATAATAGGATTAATTTCTTCAAGTTGACTCTGTATGAGTACACTTCTCGCACGAAAAATCGGGACACCAGCAATCGTCAATTTTAAAATTTCTTGGGTGTAAATGCAGCTTTTAGAGGACATATTCACTTTAAAGCCATAAATCGCAATAAATGTATAGAGAGAAAAAGGTTTAATATATAGAATAAACAATCGGAAGTTTTCGGTGGCGGCGTTTTCTTTAGAAATACCGAATACGGAAATATTCATGCAAAAAAAGATTCATAACAACAAAAAGGCCTTTTGAATAGGCGGCTTCATTTAGAAATATAGTATATGTATTTAACTTGTTTGATGCATATTGCAGAGATAATTGTTTTTTAAGAAAAAAATGGTTATGGGGTTTTAAAATTATATTACTTGTTAGTGCTATTTTGATATTACTTTTATTATTTTTTATTTACTTACGTTAACAATAGACAATATGTCATTCAGCCTCCTGACTTTTGGGACAATGTAATTTTTACAGATTTATTGATTACACTATTATTGTTTAGTATTCTTAAATTATTATTGTTCTTTAGTATTCTTAAATATTGTATTACCTTAATGTTTTCGTCTATCTATTAAAAAAAAATACCAAAAACAGTTTTAAGATTTAAAACAATTAAGTTCGCAAAGAAATTACTTTTTTGTATTAACTCTACATTTATAGTATTTTCAAGAAATTCTATACATCTAATCTTAGATTTCCCAATGGTTAATTTATCTACTCAACAAGCAGAACTTTTTATAAAGAATGACTTTTTGTCGTAAAATAATAATAATTTTTTTTTCCTCTTGTCAACTTCATCCAGGGACACACGGTATATCTTAGTTATCGCCTGTGTGATCCAATATCTTTATTCTATTTTATTGAAATACTTTTGGTCTGTAGCACAGCTCCAGGCAGTAGAAATGAGAAAATATTAAAATTAATGAATCCAAATCCAAAAACAAATACTTTAGCACTAACTGAGATTGACGAACAATATGCTTTCTTACGATGTTTGTTATGTATGTAAATGCAATGATATTGTAAATAATTGTTAATAAACCTGTGCTACATAAAGTCAGTTTGTCAACAGACCAAGCGTTGGCCATATTTCAAGAAAATAGAACGATATTGGATTACACAGACCATAGCTGCAATATGTTTCTTGAATATACTGTAACGTTTCTCCTTTCTTAAAACGTTGTCGGGGTTCGCGATCCGCACTATCCAACTCATATCGACCCGACGCGTTATTTATAGCTGGCGCGAAACTTCCAGATTGTTCGGGACCCTTCTAGAACGTCCTTCTAGATTTCAGGAGAATATTCCCGAATCTTCGACCCGGTGCTGCCCTCTATCATTCCTCGTAGGTAGTTCTTTCTTCCGCTACGCTAGCGCCATCTAGGGGCGCCTATCGGAACCGCCAGTTTAAAAAGTTGGCGCTCGTTACAATACAATAAACACAGGGTTAATAAAATAAATAATTTCTTTGCGAACTTAATTGCTTCAAGAATTTTATAAGTAACTTTAAAATTATTTTTGGCAATTTTTTAGTACATAAAAGCTTGATAGTAATGCAATATTTAAGAATATTAACCAACAACAATAGTTAATACATCAATAAATGTGTAATCAATAAATCTATGAAAATCACTTTCCCGAAACTAAGGAGACTGATTGATTGTCTATTGGTAAAGTTATACTTGCGCGCATAAATCGAACTAAGTGACTAATATCAAAGCAGCACCAACAAGTAATATAATTTTAAAATCCATCACCATGTGGTTTCTTAAAAGAAGAATTATCTCTACATAACATCAAAGTTAAATACATATACTATATTTCTAAATGAAGCCGTCTATTCAAGAGGCCTTTTTGTTGTTACGTATTTTTTTTTTGCATGAATATTTCCCTATTCGGTATCTCTAAAGGAAACGCCGCCGCCGAAACTCCAAGGTGTTTATTCAGTGTATAAACCTTTTTTCTCTATACATTTATATTTCTGTTTAAAGCTGCATTTACACCCAAGAAATTTTAAAATTGACGATTGCTGGTGTCCCGATTTTGCTTGCGAGAAGTGTACATGATAATTGGGAAGATGTAAAGACCTTTTTGATCCTTGTCTCACAAACTCTTTAAAAATTTAAAATAAGAAAATATATAGGCAACTAATTCGAGTGTGTACACTCATCTTCCTATGAACATGAATGAAGAAGCCAAGAAAGAATTTCAAAATTTCTTGGAATTAACATACACCAATCAGTATAACAACACTTTGAATATTAATAATAGAACTCTGGATTGAATAATCTCTAATATGGAACATGACGTTCTGGCCTCTTACTGTGACAGCCCCCCTAGTTGTTGAAGATGTTTTCCATCCAGTTCTTGAACTCGCGTTTCCTTATTTGTGCTCTCCTGAAATCCCTGTTTTTTTTTCCAAGTTCTAATAGAATGCAATATAATTTGTAGAATTGAACAATTCTATATTCGCAGTTGATTAGTTGTTACGGGTTTTTTTTTCCTTCGCTTGCCTCGAATTAGCTTATCTTTTCGAAAAGCTTTTGTAACGCTATTTTCTTCTATTTCCGTCCACTACCTTCAGAGTTGCTTCTACGTCTTGTAATTTCACAACGTAAACATTATTGTTTAATTTTTGTATTTCAAATTGTATTTCTTTCCCCTGTTTGAACGGCCTTGCTAGAATTTGAATCTTTAATTCTCATTTACTTACAGATAGTTTCTTATACTTATAACGGTCTCAGATTTTCGTTTAAATTCCTTCAATTTCAGTGTTAAGCCAGATTTTTTTGTTGACGTTTTCGTTTCTAGGTAAGGTTTAGATCTGTTTTATTCTATGTTTATATCTTTCCGATGTTAGAGGACACCTCTATGTCTTTATTCTTGTTTTATTTATCTGTCTTCTGATTGGTTGCGTGACGTATTCTTCCTGCCGCTTGCGCTTCCTGTTTCATCTTGGTGGTTGAATAGAGGCGTTCTCATGAGTAATACTTCCTATCTTTGGGAATTTTGGATATTTTCACACATCTGTGGATTTAATTGGAAGGTTGCTTGAAATAATCATTGGTCGTATCTTCGCTTGTGTTTGAAATAGAAACTTTCGTGATTATTACGACGGATGAGTCCGATATTTTGGGACATAATTTGAGAACCACGCGTCTGCAACGCCATATCTGTCTATTTCTTCTCTTCGTTGTAAAACCTCGTTATTTAACGGTAAGCAGATCTTGTCATTTCTTTAAATCGCTAATTTTGAGGTTTCTGTGTTTTTAGTGGTCTTTTCAATCACCCTTAATTTTAATTTTGGAATATTCCCATCGTTTTGTGTGAACTTTTGAACACCCACGTGCGGCTGAGGACTTCTGCGACTTTTTAAGTCCTTCGGAGAACCTACCTCCTTTAGAAATTCAGTGGACCATCTACTTCGGGTATTACCGAGTCAGCCCAGAGGCTACGATCGGCCTGTCCGAATAGGAGAGGATCTCTATGCCCCACTAACAGCTGATCAGGGGAAAGCTAAGTTGCACGTTTTCTTTTATTTGTAATTTTTCCGCGTTTAAAATTTTCATTAGTAAATAACCAACCCCGATCACTCAGTTTTTTTTTAATGTTTTATTCAACAATACAGTAAATTATTTATGTTATATCAAGGATCGGAGGGTACTACCCATCACTAGTTCAGTAAAATAGTTTCACTTTAGTATTCATATATCTTTTCATTTTTTTTAACGAATTCAAAATATTTATTTTAAATATCAACCGATTAAGTATCGGCCTGTAATATACAGGGTGATTTATTCACCACTAGTATAATCGAGTCAAATATTTAGCTTTATTTTAGTAGTTTATTTTTTTGTAACGGTAAAATTTTCTTGAATTTAAATTAACTCTTAGCGTAAGAATTTTCTTTGTATAACGTGTGTGAACTGATTGCGTTGGCCAAAGCGTTCGGTGTTCGAGTCTTACCGTAGGATTATCTGGTATTTTTTTTTTATAATATTTTATTTATATTTTATACTCGTTCATAAAGTTTACTGATACAGAGTATCATATTTTTATCTGAACTTTATGTCAATAACACCAACATTTCCCCCCTTTATTTTATGTCAAATTTTATTAATAAAAGTTTAACTGTTTTATCAGTAAATCCATTCTTTTATTTTTTTTGTGTATGAGTTTATTTGCAAACTGTTTTACCCCTCGATTTTTATTTATCACCTTGGATTCCTGCTTATCTTGGGGGCATGACAGGGTAAGTAAACCTAAGCAGGTGGCGCCGAAATTTTTATCTATCTTTGGGTTTGTGTTACTATCAATCCACTCCCTCGCCGACGAGCCGACTGGCACCCTGCATGATTGCCGAATATCAACCCACTTATTCGAAGGTTTGTAAAGCAGAAGTGCATCACATTTTCTGTTTTTATTTTGAATTCTTGCCTCGCGATTTTTCACGGTACTCTACCGTCACTTTCGATGCCGGAAATTTAGGTAACATAGTTCTTCCTTACTCATATTAATGACGTTGAAACTGCTCTCATTCAATTTTATGGTGTTCTCCAAGATTTTCTTAACAGATTTGTACCGCAAAAACATCATACTAAATCTCGTTATCTTCCCTGGTTTACTTTAGTTATTAAGTCTAATTTGAGAGATAAAAAGTATTATCATAAGAACTAGATAACCACGCTGATCTTTAGAGTATGCCATTTTAAATATTACATTTTTACAATAAGTTTCTATAACCATTATGTATTTTTACTGAATATAAATTTATTCTTCTCACGCTCCTTATGTGTACAAATAAAACCGAAACATCGACAAAACGAGGGATGTCTCCATATAGGAAACAAAATCAACAGATAAACAAAAGCAAACAGAACTTTTACGGGTTTCGGTATCAATTTTCCGTCATAATTTCGGGACAGAGCTCTCCTGGGTCGTACCACAGTATACGGATCCAGTTCGTTCTCGGAACGAATAACACACATCTTTCTTCTCCCGGTCCCTACCCGTTTGGAGACACGTACTGCTCGCGGACGAAAAGTCGGAATTCGTCTCGGGTACCACACACAAAGATCCGGAGTCCTCCATGATCCGAGGGTAATTCAATAAAACTTATACAAGTGGCGCAATCGATCGAATTGCGTCGGGAATTCGTGAGCGGCTTATTGCGGAGATATTTCCCGTTCACCCCCGGTTCGCCTGTCAAATATTAAATCGTCTGCACTACGTCGCTGTTACTGTTTTATTGAACGAGCGCCAGGTAACGTTACGAAATATGCAGTACTTTGTGTGTGACATGTGACATATTAGTCGTTTACGAAATTATAAATCTCTTAGATCTATCAGATCACTGCACAGCTGACGCACATTCATCAAACTTGGATCTTTTTGCTTTACTAATTCATTCTCGAATGATAAGACCACGACCGAATCGATCCGATCCCAGCTTTTGCAAACACCTATGTATTAAGTCTGTACAGAATGAGTTATAACGGACAAAAATGTACCGGCCTATACCAGTCACCCTTCCGAGTAAAAGATTTCCTATGAACCTATTGGTTGTACTGACTGAATTGAAAAAGCAAAAATGAAATTTTAAAAATGGAAAAGAAATTAAATTAGCCAGCTCAACGGATAAAACTTTTAAAAGGCACAAAAGAACAAATAATCTCAGAGTTACCCTCGCGAATTAAAACTTGAATCTAACCACGAAAAGTAATTTGTGAGTGAATGAAAACTGACTTTCTTAAATACCCCAAAAATTGAAAAGGTTTAATTAAAAATAAAAAGGTTCGTAGTTTTATTTTTTAGGTAGAACTAAAGATCAGTGGTTTTATGAGTAGCACTGAAGAAAGTTGGTAGTTTTTTTTTTTTGCTAAAACTACAGGAGGCTGGTAATTTCTTGGATTGACAAGTTTTTTTTTTATATAAAATTAAAAGAGTAGTTTTCGAATAAAACTGAAGGTTAGTATTTTTTCTTCTTGGTAGGACTGCAAGTTGGTTTTTTTTTTGGAGGGATTTAGTTGCAATAAAAATTAAATTTAATGATAGCGTAAATTAATATATGTGAGTATATGCCTGTTAAGTTCAGATAAAAAAAAAAAAACTAATTTGAAGAAATTGTTGGATAAAATCAAAAGTTTGTAATTTTTTTGAGTGACATTGAAGAAGACTAATAGTTTTCTTTTAGATAGAGATTAGAAAAAAGAAAGTATATGTAGTTTTAACTTCCAATAAGAAGGCAAATAAGAAAAAGTAAGCAGGATGAAGTTGGTAGATTATTTAGGAAAACTGAAGGAGACTGTGGCTTTTTTGAGTAAAACACAAGATTTGTAGTTTTTTTTTTTCTTTTTCTGGTGAAACAGAAGAAAGAAGTATATTTTTTGAGTAACACTGAAGAAGATTGGTAATGGAGATAAAGTAAAATGACGCGTTGTTAGAATTTCTTTTTCTGGTGAAACAGAAGAAAGAAGTATATTTTTTGAGTAACATTGAAGAAGATTGGTAATGGAGATAAAGTAAAATGACGCGTTGTTAGATTATAAATATTATTCTCCGCTTCATTTCGGATTTTCTTTAATAAGATCTTAATTTTAATACATCTTAACAATCTTAATCCTATATTTAACCATCCAAAGCTCTAGCGAGAATATCATCGAACCTCCTATTTATCTCCTTCTGCACACTCATACTTTGCTCCAAATCGGCCATCAACATCTCGAATTCCCTCAAATCCCTCTTGCTATCGTTCAATTTCTCCTCCCTATCGAACCTTTCCAACGCCACCTCATTCAAAGTAGCCTCCAAATCGATATCGTCACCTTCAGCTTCACCTTCCGATTCTACTACTATCAATGCCTCTTCGACATCCTCAACCGAATATTCGTTCGCATTTATCTCTTTCTGTACGATAGGATTACTCAAATAAAACCAGGTACTATTCTGGTAGTCCCTCAACTTTTCCCTATCGTACACCACGAACAATTCGTCGAAAATACAAACGAAAGGCTCGCGCAGAGCGAAATCGATTTCGTTTAATCTCTCCACGATCAAGACTTCGATAACTTCGCTCCACAGTAACTTCTTTATCTCGGAGAAGTCTCGGATCGGATCGAAAGATTTCAAGATGCTAGCAATGATTTTGTATATCTTTTTGATGGGGTCTCGATAGAAACGTACGCAGAGTTCCGCTATCATTTGTTCTAATTCGGCTACGTCTTTCGGCGGCCATTTTGTCTGGAATTTGGGCAATGTTAGATTGGCGAACACTCGTTTGAATCTAACCACGAAAAGTAATTTGTGAGTGAATGAAAACTGACTTTCTTAAATACCCCAAAAATTGAAAAGGTTTAATTAAAAATAAAAATGACGTTAACTGGCAATCAACTTTTATTAAAACAAAAATTAAACATAATTTGAGCAGAAAAAAACCGTGAACAGAAGGTTCTGGCCTAAATTTAAAAACTGCACGTGATTCTAAATTACAATAGGACAATGCTGTGCCCTATATCAAAGCAAAAGATTTGGTTTGATCAGGAAGATAATTTTTTTTTAACAATCCACGTGGTTTCAACAAAATAAAACAAATTCGTGGACAAACACTAACTATTTACCCAACCCGAGCTGATTGAAAATTAAAAACGAATCAGCAAATCAGAAAACGGAAAAAATAATTCTTTGAAATATAATGAGAGAATTACAACTAAAATCTATCTTCGTGCACGAAAATAATATATGATATATATATAGTGTGCACACATCAATATAATAACAATTATTATTAAGCGAATACATCAAGGAATAAACGAGAATAAAACAAATAACGCGAATCAAATTACGATATAAAAAATTTAATACAAAATGGCTGCAAAGAATTTGAAAATACAAGTACTCACGCTAGCGTCTACCAAGGAACTGCCTGATATAATCTCCACCGCTGCGTACAACGCAGTCGTACAATTCACCGACAACATCTACTAGAATAAACATTAACTATACATGACAAACAATAGACATCTTAATGAAAGGAAATAATTTAAAAAAAATTAACACTTAATTAAGTAAATTAGACAATTAACTCTTCAACTAAAATTTATACAAAAATAAACATTATTGTGAAAATTTCCCGATACAATGATTCAGCAGTTTTAAGCAAATCAAATATGCAACACAAAATACACTCGCGGTTAATGGGTTGGCACAGCACTATGTTCTAATGTGTATAGTTAGAGAACAACACGCACGCAAGCACGAGCTCTATAAATATGTTATGTCAGTTTGACAGTTCATATTATGGTTTATTAATTAAAAATTAAGGGATTAGTTCAGTTTTATCATTGGTTTTAACTGAAATATAAAAATTAATTCATCACCTTCTACATATTCTCAAATAATGACAAATCTTATAAACAAATATTAGCAATGGGACTGCCCATTCCAGTGTAATAGCACACCTGAACAGCTGCGACCTGTCGATTGCATTCTGGGCGACTGGAAATGGAAAGGACTTCAACTGTAGGCGTAGCTATGCACGAAGCCGCAGTGCAAATTTCTTAACGTTCGGCGAATTGTTATAGTTCAGCCGAATTAAATTAAGCCTGGTATTTTTTTTCTCGCTTTATTTATAAAATTTGTAAAAGTAATATTAAATGCAACATTAAATTTGTATTAGTGAAAAGGGAAATAATAAGACAATACTTTCATTCATTATTCATTCAAGTTAGGATGGGCACTTGATGTCCGGGCACTTGAGCTTGGTGCTCATTGTACCATCGCTATTGATTCTCTTATTTCCACTCGAGCAGCTAGGTGTTCTCTATAAAGCCCAGTATCTTGCCCAGTGGAAACTTGGGGACCTTCGAGGCTCCAATAGATCTCTCCCGAAATATTTCTGCCTGAGTACCTTCAGTTCCTCACATGTGCAGATTACATGTAAACTCGTTTCCTCCTGTAGCTCGCATCTTCTACACCACGGTTCGCTTACACGGCCTGTGTTGTATAGATGCTTTTTCAGAGGACAGTGTCCAGTTACCAACCCAGTAATGGTTTTAACTTCTTTCTTACTGCGCTTGAGTAGGTTATCAGAGAAACTACCATCCCCATCCCCTATTAGCGTTTTGGTATGGAGTTGATCTTCAGTCGACCTCCACTTCTTTGTACTTTCTTTATCTAACTAGGTCCAGATCTCCCTTCTTGTGGAATCCTTAGTAATCCCACATATCCCACCCATGAAGTGTCTCTTAGAGCCCTCCTTGGCTAGTTCATCGGCTATTGCGTTGCCCTTTATATCTTCATGTCCCGGCACCCAAATCAGAGACACCGTGTTGTCTCGTGCCAGTGCATTGAGTGATTGTTTGCAGTCCCTAACTAGTTTTGACCTAGTTACAGGGTTTGAGACTGCCTTAATGACAGCCTGGCTGTCAGTCATTATATTAATTTCCTCCTCATGTAGCCCCCTTTTGCAATCATTTCTGCACAGGCTGCAAGGGCGAATACTTCTGTCTGGAAGACCGTTGTATGTTTCCCCAGGCTTATGAATATCCTTTGATTAGGACTGGGCCCACAAATACCGGCTCCTGTCCCCTGGCTGGATTTGGATCCATCCGTGTACCAGTTTTCGTTAGCAGTGATCTCACTACGTGCCTGGTCTCTGTTCGGTATGGAGATTTTAACTTTGACAGTGAAGATAATTTCGGGTGCCATGGTGTCCGTGGGCATTTGTAGCAATGGCCCTTTCAGCAGCGTGGCCGTAGTATAAGTGTGTCCTCCCACCCTGAAGTTGGGATGCCACAGGTTGTTGGCAGTCTAAGGATCGCATTTATTGCCTCCGCTCTAACATAGAGTTCCAGCGGGGGGAGGCCCACAATGGTCTCCAAAGAGGCGGTCCCTGTACTGTTAGTTGCACCGGTGATACCCAGCAATGTCTGTCTCTAGACAGTGGTTAGCAGTTTCGCTGCGGAGGACATTTCTGTCCTCCTCCACCAGACTACTGCCCAGTATGTTATCGCTGGTCTTATCACGGCAATATATAGCCAATGGATCACCTTCGGCTTTAATCCCCAGGTTTTGCCAGCAACTCTCCTGCAGCGCCAGAATAGTTGCGTAGCCCTGGTCGTTGTTTTAACTAAGTGATTTTTCCAGCTCAGTTCCGCATCAAGGGTAACATCCAGATACTTTACTTCCTTGGTTAATTGTAACTCCTGCCCAAACAGTCTAATGCCGCCTAGGTCATTGAGTTTTCTAATGTTGGTAAAGGCAACCAACTTTGTTTTTTGTGGATTAACTGAGAGTCCTTGTGAAAGGCACCATTCCTCCACCATTCGCAGTGCATTACGCATGATGCCCGCCACCACGCTTGGAACTTCCCCCTAGCTATGATGATGACAATGTCATCAGCGTACCCCTGCGTCCAAGACAATACTTATTTGATAACTAAAATCTATTCATGCTTATTTTTATATGGAAGCATCAGATAATGTAAACTATAAATTTCAGTGACAGCTCATAAACATCAAAGAAAAAAAAAAGAATGAAAAGCAGTTCTAAAAGCCAATAATTAATTAAAATAACAGAGATTTTAAAAAACCTAACAATAGTAAATAAACTACCTTTTCGTCGGTAAAAAATATATTATTGAAAAAAATATACTTGTTCGGGATATTTATTTATCACTCATCCATAAAATTCCAAACGACAGTAATAATCGTCGAGTAAAAGTTCTTGGAATGTGCTAATTTTGTACGATCCTTATATGATCCCTATCCTTATGTAAAAGGTTTAAAACTTTTGCACTGTTATTAAATCCTCAAGCAATTTGTTTAGATGTCATACTAGAATTTTATTCCAGTAATGCACAAACTTATTTTGATATCACTCACACTTTTCGCTAGGACATTTTTATTTTAGTTATTTATGAATGTAAACGTTGGTGGAAATCGTCAAACTGTATTACCAATAGTAGTTGCGCTAAGAATTGATCTTTCGGGATAATTTACTTCAAATAAATCGTGTGTAACTTCTGCTGAATTGCCACCGTAAAATTGTTTCACAATAAAAAGTTTTTTACTCGGGCGTATAATAAAATTACTGACCGCCATCAAAACTTACTAACCGTTATAAAATTTGAGGGCCGTACCCGTACGCTAACATCTAGCAACGCCTTGTTAACAATAAGGGAAAGGAATTGAACGCCGGCTAAACTGAAAGTGAATTGAATATGGCCGTGTTTACGCATGAATTTTATTGGAAAGTGTGGAATCTCTTGTTTTTTTTTTGTACACTGCATACCCATTTTACGCTTCTACGGGAACTCCAAACAGTGAAAGTATTATCAATTTTACTAAGCTTAAAGTTACTGGTTATTCTTGATAGTTTGTGTTTCAGACGATATTATCTACCTCAATTTTACTTTGTCGCATCTTCTATAATTTCCCAATAGACTTAAGGTGCTGGTAATCTAGTAGATGCTCCATGGAAAAATATTAGAGAACGAAACGCAATTTACAAATGTACTAAATTATTATCAAACATTCTCGTTTGAAAGTATCTTCGTTTCTTTTTTTTCTCTCTTAAAATTCCAGACCATAAGTATAAAAGAAACCCTGGAGGGATTCTATATTGGAGCGACATCAGAGTAAAAGTCTTTACTGCGGCGAGACATAATTTTTTGCTAATTTTCCGCACCGTCAACTCGCAAATTCATCTATTTCTGCGATAAAGGTTCAAAGCGCACCGAATGCTCGCGTATATATTGCGACGCGTGAAAAATAATCTGTTCCAAACAGAACTTGGAAACACCACCGATGTTGGAAAAGCTAAAATTTGCATTTGATATGTTACTGAAAATAAGCTTTTCCGCGAGCCGGACTGACCATGTTTGGGTATAAAAACCAATTTTCCTTGGGTTTTTACCACGTTTTATGCAAATTTATGTATATTTAGTCAATTCGTTTGTAGCAGTCAGATTTATCTTTTTTTTTTTCGTATGCGCTCATTTAGGAAAAAAAAAACAGCTGCTAAATATTATACAATGAAGCGTTTGTTTCTAAATAGTTTGTTTTGCATGAATAACATTAAATTCTCAATTTAGTTATTTGAAAGGGATGTTCAATCAAATCATCAGGATGATATCTTTCTCTCTCTAATTTTCGGAATGAGTTTCACATGAACATTATCTGAGAGTTAGTTAGTGCATAGTAGTTAGTTAGTTAGTTAGTCAGTTAGTTAATTCCAGAGCTCCAGTGGAAAGCAAACGAGGCCATACAACAGGTCTCGGGATGGATGAGATTGGAACTAGCTCCGCAAAAAACCAAATGTGTTATTTTCAGAGGAGAGAGAGGAGCGGAACAACTACAACTAGTATGCAAGAACACGGAGATTCGTCCAAAAAAGAACATGACGTACCTTGGAATTAGCATAGGACAGGGCGGTAGATACGGCGATCATTTGAAAGTTGGGGCACTTTTTTTGTTATTTTTATCAATATGTTTATTTATGATAAAAATAACAAAAAAAAAATAGAAATAAAAAGAGGTAAGGAAAAATATACGCACAGAAATACACTTTGTGTTTGTGAATGTTCGCGTCAAGATGTTCGTGTTAACATGTGTCTAATTGTTAATAATAAAAATTTAAAATGTTTTATATGGCGTACTATTTCACTAGTTTAATTAATTACATTTACACAAACAAAAAAAGAGAAAACCTAGTGTAAGAATTCGAAATTCCATCTTGTATAATGCAGGTATATAAATTCATTTATTAATACGTAGTTGATAGGTACCGTGGCTCTTGCTGAAGTAGCATCTACTTAACAGGAAATAATAGTCTATTTTCGTTTAAAGACTCGCGTAATTAAAATAATATGGTATTACTTTGTACGTTATCTGCTTCTTTGTTTATTGTATATTACAAATGCTGTTCAGCAGTTCCCACGTTCCTCTCAAGTAGGGCGTTTGAAGATCAGAAAAATAACCCCTTCGGTCATACTTGCGCCCTCCTGTAAAGAGAGGCCGAACTAGTTATCGGTGCAAAATGACGTCACAACCAAAGTTTATAAAAACCCTTAACATTGTTGTTTTCAATTAATTAGTCCGCGGTCCTTCAATTTAGCTTCAGGAATAAGCACGCGTCCCCTTCGTCGGGCGTTTCTAATTTTTCAAATTAAAAGTTCTCATCTTAAAATTTTGCATTTAAAATAAGCCTAAAAATTCGAGAACAGGAAGCAAAAGCTTTCCTCGAGAGGCGATTAGTGATTTTGTGCTAAATCCGTTTAAATTCCCCCTTTTGCTTTGCTTAAATTTTTGTGAGTGTTGTGTAAGTATTTGTGCCCTATAATTTGGATTACAAGAAGAATTAATTACCCACATCGGCCAAATTTCTGCTTAAAACTAACCATTGCAAGTACATAAAAATGATAACTCGTTCGCTCTCTCTCTCTCCCTTAATAAATATTTTTTTTGTAGTAAAAATTACTTCTCCTTATGTTAAACGACAATATAGTATGTTAAAATATTCATTAACATAATTGTGTTTTGATTCTTTTTTTTTTGTTGTTCACTTGTTATTTCATTTAATTGTGTAGCTTGTTAGTTCAATTCCAATGTCCTAAAAATTTTCAATATATAATTGTGAAAAATTAAGTCGTTCTATTATTTCGCCATTTTAAAAGGAGTTCAGTTTGAACCCTTAGTAAAGACCTGGAGAGGAAGTTAATTTTGTAAGAGAAAGCCGACGAGAGGGGTAAGTCGACAATCTTTAGGCTAACTAACGGCCCTGCTTCGACTGACCGAGGAAAACACTGTTGGAGAGCATCTTTGGCTAGATTTTCTAAAACCAATCGCCACTGAACAAAAAGATTGCTTTCCAGCAGTGGCTGGTCGCTCAAAAGAGCAGGTGTGGGTTATCCGCGAGACGGAGTTTGGCCTTGTTTTATTTGAAATTGGACTGGCCATCCCCAAAAGTCTCCGAATAGGAAAATCCGTTCCGTTACACTAGGACTATAAGGTAATGTTACAAATTATAGCTGTTTTTTGAAATTATATATTTTAATATGCTTAATTATAGAAAATGTAAATATCTAGAACGGAAGAAATTGTATATAAAAGTTTGAAAATAGATTAAAAGAAAAAAATCTGAAACATAACAAATTTAAAAAACGAAAATATAATATATATCGTATTCCCGAATAAATGAAGTTTTTTTGCGATAAGTCTGACCTGAAGATGTCCGTAATTGGCTGAAACCGGTTGTCATCAATAAAAGAATTTGTGAGAAATAGGACCATTTACTTTCATTTCCCTATTTAGATATTTAGATCGCAACGTAGGATTGCCTATTCGATCCACTCAAATATTTAAAATTTCAGTATTTTCAAGCTAACAAAAAGAAAACATAAAAATAACAAAAAAAATACGAAATTACTAAAACTAAAAAAAAAAAACATTCTCGTCTCAAGTAACACACGCAAAGAAATGATAGAAGCGTAATCGTAAACAAACAATAAAGGTGAATGAATAAGCGTTCCTATGGTAAATACTTACGGACTGTTCGCATTTAGTAATTGGTCACACTAAAAGGGTGCGCAATAATAGTAAATGACGGCAATTCGAAAGTCCTCACCCCTTGGTTCATTGTATACTTCGGTGCGACCATAAATGCCTATTTATTTACATTTTTATGTATTTTCCGATTCGATTCTCTTGCTTTACGATTATAATCGGTAAAGCGATTCGATTCTTACAACGATTGCGAAATCGTCAAACAAGAACTCGATTCACTCATAAAAATCGGATACGCATTTGTTTAGCATTACCGAATCTTTTTTCATTCGAATCGCCCATTACTGATTATATTATCACCTACAGCTGGGCAAGCATTCTTTCCTAGAATCTACATCCTGTGATAGTTTCAAGGGAACTGGGCTTCT
>RXPK01003334.1:0-34873 GCA_004143645.1 Protaetia brevitarsis
TGCCTACAATCTTACAGGTAAATTTGCTTTATAAGGTAAAATTTCTACCATCTAGTAAATTTCACCATGCTGATGTGTTTTTCAAAGATTGTACTGTAAAATTCGTAGTAACATTCATATGAATCTATATTTACCGAACACTGAAGTAATTTCATATGTATTTTTATAAAGAGAGCAAGCAACTTACCTAATTCTTTTATAGCACCTAATAGGTCATACTGAATCGCTCAACCAGGAATCAAGAATGAACACGCTTACGCGAAACATACGATTGTTTGTGACGTACATAATATCATTGAGCCAATGATAAGTTCGACAAACGAATAGAATTACCTACGCGCGCAGATAAATGATCCAATAACCAATCACATTGCGGCGTATGAATTTCGTATTTTCCATGATATCTATAGTTTTTATCCGAAAATCAAGTAAAAACAAATAAATATAAAAGATCCTCATATTTTTACAGCAAAATTAATAGTTCACTAGTAAAATTACTTTTAAAGTGCACTAATTACCTCAAAAAATGTCAATTTTACACTTTTAAGTGTAAGTAAATACAAAATTGTACATGTTTTTTTTCCTGTATCTTCCCTTTGAATTTTTGTTACATCTTAAACTTACATGAAAAAGCTATAAATTATACCGAAATTTCTTTTTCCATGTTAAATATCCTAGAAAAAAACATGTAAAACAAAATTTACAAGATTTACTGTGGTAAATTCACAACGTTTTTACAATTACATGTATATATTTAACATTAATATTCCTGATTTACCATGGCAAAATTACTGTAATTTTTTACAGTGTAACGTATTTCCTTCAGATTTGCATATATTTAGTTTTTAACCTACACGTACCATCTTTAGCAAATTAAATGCGAATCGAAGCTCCACAAATCTTTCGATTATTAATGCAATCGAAGTTACAGCACACTGAAATAGTAATTAAAAATTATTTGCAAACAATTCTGAATTATGTATTGCTCGGTACGTAGTATACTTGTAGTTGCGGTTGCATAAATAATCGAATATTTGTGGAGCTTCAATTCGCATTTAATTTGTTAAAGATTGTACATACATGGGTCACTTGTTTATATTCCCCCATCTAACTAACATGAAACTATCTAGGTGTTTTTCTGATTTTATATCGACGAAAACATAATACACACAGAGCATATAAGTTATTTATCGTCGAGTAAAATATAATGGATATTCTAAGCATAATCGGACGTATTTAATAATAATAATAATAATAATAATAATAATAATAATAATAATATAATAATATCAATTTATAAACAAAATGGGAAACACGATTTTTATTTTCTTTGTTTGTTCACCTAAGCAAATGGCTTGCATTTTTTAATAATTAAAACACCATTATGATGTATTTTTCAGGAATAACTCCCTTATTATATGTATTATTTCATTTAACCTTTTCGTTAACCTTTTTTTGGTAGGAACTGTACATGTGCCACTTGTTTACATTCCCCCACCTAACTAATATGAAACTATTCGGGTGTTTCTATGATTTTCTAGCGACGAAAACATCACACAACACAGAGCACATAAGTTATTGAAGCGGACGTATTTCTTACAAAAAATGGGAAACAATTTTTATTTTCTTTGTTTGTTTACCTAAGCAAATGGCTTTTTTTTACTTAAAACACCAGTATGATGTATTTTTCAGGAATAACTCCATTATTGTATTTATTATTTCATTTTCATATTTTTCACCCTAAGAAAAATATGAATGGTAGTTCATTTTGATTTGAAATACTATAGTTATTAACTTTCAATGTCATCCTAAAATAACACTGCACTTTATTACTATAATTAATAAATATTAAATATTCAAAAAACAAACAATTGAATATAGAATTTTTGACATAATCAGAAGTTTAATTTTTTTTTTAAATCGAACACGCTATATATTTCTTCAATATTTTGAAGGACAATGTAATATATGTTACCAAGTCTTAAGGTACTATATTCTTAACACGAATAATAAAAAAGTTACAGCAGATTCTAGTTTAGACCAAGTGCATAGTTGTGTTGCATAAAAATCACAGTAGGCGTTATCAATGATATTGACACTTTATTTATGAAAAGCTAAATAATTACAATTCATCCTAAGCCAGTGCTCCACCTAAAGGTACTGCACGAGGCTACTTATTCTAAGCACTATATGAATTTCATAAGAATTGACATGTTCCTACTCTAACTAAATAATTTCCTTATGATTGTTAATAACAAAAATATAATGCAGTAGCCTCACAATTATGTGAATACTAGTTTGCGTGAAATGCTGAAATATGTGAAATGTGATTAGTTCACCTAATCGCGAGTCTACTGTAAATCGGTCAGTTATCAGTTGTTACAATATTTACGCCCATGGAAGTAAGGAGTAAGGGAAAACCACGGCAAAAACCTTACTCTGGGAGGATCTGAAAAGAAGTCCCAGACCTTGTTACTGATAACAGGCCAATTATTATTATCCATCTGAGTGCTGAAGAAGCAGCCTCTACGTTTCCTTAATTCCTTCGACAGCCGCGCCATCTTCACGTAGCTGCTCCCTTTTTCACACATCAACAATTTGAAGTTGGAACAGGAAAGAAGTAATGACCTAAAAATAAAAACAAAACAACAGCAGTACCTATTATAATACTGAATACTAACTTATTCCTAATTATTTTAACCAATAGTAATTAAATTAAATATCTATATTTTAAATATTTATTTACATATCCTAACCATGCTAAAAATTATAATTTAACACAATTCCCACCAATAAAAAGCATAAAATATTCATTATAAATACGTACTACCCTACTAACTATTTAAATATAATGCCATAACCTATCTAGTTATTTAGCAGCATTACTAAAAAATTCCCACCATTCAACCGACTCATTATCTCTGATATCTGCTTTGAGTCGCGGCCAATTTAACTCCTTAGGTAATGCCCTAACTTACGTACGCTATATCTACCCCACCACATCCACAATACGAATCATTAACCCTCCCAAATTCTACATAAATATAATTTAAAATTACCGTGACCTGTTATTAATTCTACCGCCTGATACGATAAATTAACCCCCATTTCTCTAAAACGTGTAACGCTACCAATAAATTCCCTAGTCCACCTCCCATTTAAAATAATATCCCACCTACTCTGCCAATCATTATCAAGTTTATCCCTAAACCCCTTTTTTTACTACGCTAGCCGAAATTACCCCAAATCTAATAATCGCGCTATCTCCCCTAATCGCATCACAGAACGCTGTAATGTTATTCGCAATACTCCTGGCTTTTTCGAACGGATTCGGCAATCCACTAGACGCGTCCATTTTAGCTGTAGGTGCACATTTTGAACATCTGCTCTGAAATATACGGCTTTTATGTTTTATTCGTCGCAATTTTATTACTGCTTCTATTAAAATAATAAAAGCATTGAGCATATATATATCTCATTAACGATAAAATTTATCACACACGCTTATAGGAACTTTTCGTCTTAAAAATGAATAACGAACCGGTCTGCGGAAAGTCTGAAATTCGATATTCATGTGATTCAAAATGATTGTCGTAAGAAAAAAACTGTTTTCCGGAAAAATTTATCTATACTTATTACCAATTTAATGAGCGAAGTTAGCTACATACAAGTTTCATACATTAAATGAATTTTCTTGATGATCTTTCGATTATTTATCTTATAATTTTTTTCAAATCGTTTATATTTACATCTAATATCACCAACAATAGTATTTCTGAATACTGTAAGAAAATAAGGGAATTTATCTGTGGTAATAGCTCAACAAACAGGTAAAAAATCAATATTAACATTAAGTGAAATAGTTTATTACATTTTATAATTTTATAGGCTTATCATACACTTCAGCGCAACGAGCTGTCAAAAGAAAGTTACATTTTCATCCCTATAAAGTTTCTACGGTACAGGAATTATTACCATTAGATCACGATAGGCGATTGGAATATTGTCATTGGTTTAATAACAATTTAAGGGACGATGACTTGCTAAACAAATCATTTTTCTCGGATGAAGCCTGGTTTTATCTAACAGACTATATCAATTTACAAAACTATTGTATCTGGTCTGCAGAAAATCCACACGAATTTCGAGAAACGCAATTGCATCCGTAAAGTTGGAGTTTGGTTAGCTATGTCCACGCAACGAATAATAGGGCCAATTTTCTTCGAGGAAACTGTAACAGCCCAACTTTACCAACAGATCTTGGAATTGTTTATTGCAGAGTTACAAGAAAGTGAGCTTGAAGCAGGTTATTTTCAGCACGATAATGCTCCAGCACATACTGCTCGACAAACCTGCCAATATCTTCAACAGTTTTTTACTGACAGGTTGGTTAGAGCACAAAGATGGCCACCAAGATCGCCTGATCTAACCTCATTAGATTACTTCATGTTCGGCTATCTAAAAAATAGGATCTATAGAAATCGCATGCATACCATAGAAGAACTGAGAAATGCAGTTTTGTCACTTAATAATTATACTAATTGTATGTTATAATTTAAAGTAATAAATAAATTTAGTTAAACACCAGTTAGTACTGAATTGTAAAATCATAATTTGGTAAAGTTAAATTAATTACATTTCATTTTTACAAGCAGAAACACCAATCCATAGTCGTTTATATAATGCGAGTTCAAATATAGATTATGTTTTCCTTATTTATGACAGATCCGTTTACTTTCTTATGTTCCAACACTGACTTAGTTCAAACCTTCATTACAAATACGCGTCATATACCTACACCCTGCTACTATCTATAGGAGCGGAATTGACAATCATTTTGAATCTCTGTGTACGTCTCCATAAACTTTTAATGGAATCTCGTCGCGACACTCACTGTTATGTTACAAATACTACGTCACATATATCAAGAAAGAAAAACGGTTATGATAAATGAAATAAAAACTGTCATAAACGTAGACGTGCCTGAACTGGATCTGAATAACTTTAATAATAATAATACCAGAACGTCGAGAGTGACAAAACGACAAAGAAATGTCGTTAATGTTATTGCTAGAAGACGACAATATAGCGACATATACTATATAAATACAAACTTTGCTCATTTTATGTATTTATGCAGCGCGAGTAAGTACCTGGGTCCTGCACTATCTAATACACTTTCATCGATTTTAATCTTTCCCCAAGACGCTCCTAAAATTTAATGAGACACACAAGTACGGTACATTTATTATGAATATGTAAACAAATTGGATAGTTGAAAGTTTTTAATGCAACTGGGAAAATTAGCAGCATGGCCGTGTTTGTTAAAATAGGTTTTGAATCCTTTAAGCGAGAATAAATCGTTCGGTTAAACGGGATTGCCAATTTCCGTTAAATAAACACTCGATTGCACTTACCATACGTCGTCGTATCCTGTGTGAATTGCATACTTTTATCACCGATGCATTTCATTAACGCGTTCGTTATTACAGGCAAATGAAACTATTACATACGGTAAATGTATTGTGGATCAAAGGCGAGAGAAAGTCGTCGTATTTTCAAAAAACAACAAAAATGCGCAGTCATCGTACGCACTAGAATTGTTGCTAGTTGTAGACGGCTGAACTCGTATGTACCCCACATTAATTCCGCTTTTACTTATTGTGTTATTGTTAATGTAAAATATCCATTCGATTAATCAGCAGGGAAGATTATATAAATATGGAATAAAGTTAGAATACCTAGCAACACTTCCACCAAATTTGCACTTTACTTTTTTCTTATTAACCTATTATACTGTCAGACTTGACATTTATATTAATGTAAATCACCATGGCAACGCTTAAAACAAACACTTCTGAATAAAAACTTCAATGTCATGTCTGACATTTTCAATAGTTTATTCCACGATCTACTTGATGACTTTGACAATTTGCTTTATACGAATACGGCCTGTCGAATTAAGAGTTGCAACTGTCCGTCGCTGGCGCCATTTACCAGACTTTACTTTGTGTGTGTAATCTATATGCAACAAATATAGGAGTAGATATCTTCAAGGAAGTCGAGAAAACGATAACTCAATAGAATTTAATGTGCTAAAGTCTGTTACCAGTGATGGTAGTAAAATATGCCTGAAATGGGGAAAAGAGTAATAGGGGCTTGTGAAGAAGCTAAATCTGCAAAGCTCAACATATTATTCATGAAAACACATCCATTCTTTTTCGCATTATTGAACCCACTTGTGACAGTGGTTAACCTTTATTCGCTCTCGGTGAGTTTTACTACAGATCGAACATATAATATACAACCCTGTTACTATCGAACGTTGTGGAAAAGTTTGTTGAGATTTTTCCAACCCAGAAAAGTTATTAATATTTTCTTAAAGATGAAAAGAATTTTCCACAACCGTTCCGTGTTTCAATGATAATTATTTGTTATTTTGTTATGTTTCTTATCCCCTCTCAACTGAACTTCGTCTCTTCAAATTATTTTGAATAGAAAAAAAAATATTAACCTTTGTTGAAGTCTACAAAATTATCTCACAATTTATTCTTTTTTGATCTAGTTGGATCCTTAAAATTGATCCTATTATATTTCAAAATTTTATGAACAGATATTTTCAAGGTGCCCAAATTTTCAGAAGTAACGGAGGTATTGAACTATTGGGATGTGTTTTAAAATTGAATAAAAAATTGATTATATATGTTATCATATGTTATTGCGAAAAAGATGTTAGGTTTTTTGAGTTTTTCACATCTACTGGCAGCAAGCAAGAGGGAAGACTCCTCTTTCTTCAGAAGTAGCAGGTAATTACTGGAATGTGTTTCAAGCTAGCATGAAATATAATAATAATAATAATAATAATAATAATATCAATTTATTGGCATTACATAAATACATGTACAGTGAGGTCGTAAATGGTCCCCCCCCTGATAATTTGAATGGTATGAGATAGAGCATGAAACAAAGACCAGTGAAATTATGAGATATTTGTGATTTTTGCCTATAGAGATACACACATGGCTTCTGATGTAAAATTAGAGGGCCGATAGCTATCTTTTTAAAATTTTAAAGTAGGAAGTAATTTTCATTTAGAAAGCTCATTTGAAGATATTTCTATTACTTTTTATGGCAATGCAAACAGTTTTACGATTTTCGAAATTTTTACTAACATTATCCAAGATTTAATAATTGGAGTACTTACGTTACTTTTTCTATAGCCCTCGTTTCGCTTTTTGGATATAGTGTACAGAAACCTGTAATTACAGTAATCTGTAACATAGGCACCCACACACATGACACATACACTGACAGATAAGACACTTTTGCTAAATTTTGCAAAAACGTCATATTGTAAAATGTCATATTTTACAGCAATCGCTTCCTAAGTCACATAAAACCACAATATTATAACAGGCGAGTAATAGAAATATCTTCAAATGAGCTTCTAAATGAATTACTTCCTATTTAAAATTTAAAGATAGCTACGCCCTCTATTTACATCAGAAGCCATGGTGCGTATCTCTATAGGCAAAAATCACAAATTATCTCTAATTTCACTTGGTTTTTGTTTCATTGCTCTAATCTCATACCATTCAAAAGTTATCAGGGGGGGGGGGGGGCATTTACGACCTCACTGTATATTATGAATAGAAATGCCAAAAAGACTAAATCACCTTGGCAAGGTGCTCTTCCTTTAGCTTCAGCTCAAATTTTCATGGTTTTGGCCAGAAGTACAACATATGAATTGATACACGTGCATTTATCCTTCTTCCTACACTCAAATCCTTCTTTCGTTGATATTAATACTTTACAACTTGAAGATTACTTGGAGATCTATATTTCCATTTCATTTTCTAAAATCCCGAACAATTTAAACCAAAAATAAAATTCCTATCGTTTTGACATACCTATTACATATTGATCCTATGTCTCTTGTCTCTCTTCATAACACTACCCCACACAGCACAAAATGTCTAGCAGACATCCATTAAATATCCTTTATGGATATCCAGAATATCCATTAGACATCATAGATATTCTATGGATATCTCATAGATCTCCAAATGTCCGCCTATTAGATATCCAAATAGTAAGTCCAATGGATATCCTATATAACACATCTAATGGATATCTCACAGAGCACAAAATGTCTACCATACATCCATCAGATATTATTTTTGGATATCTACCCTAATAGCCAAATTCAAATTTCCCGCAATTATTCTTAGTAACTTTAACGTTGAAACATAAAATTACCCACCATTTTGCATTACATTAATAGTTATTTTAGCGCCTTTACGTTGAGTTCACTAAAAATTGTGGCGGGAAATTTAAATTTGGCTATTAGAGTATAATATCCATTAGACGTTACAGACATTCTATGGATGTCTCTTACATATCCAAATGTCCGCCCATTGGATATCCAAATAATACATCTAATGGATATGCTATATAATGCGTCTATATACGATACTAGTCCTCTTGAATTCGTTTCAAATATGCTCACCAATAGCGACAGTATTGGAAATACTATCTGTTATTTTCAGCACTGTGTGGGGGAATGGTATCGTAGATAACAATTCCATCCGATGTAATACATAGCATCCCATTATATTTATGTATTATTGTATGTATGTATTTTGACAGGTAAAAGTCTAGAAAAGCTGTTTGCTATTTTGGGACACATTTTTGTCTACACTAATATTATTTTAGTTATTATAATCGTTTCACAGCTTACCTTTTGTGAATATATCATTTGTGTCATGATTTCTAAAAATGTTGAATTATCTCAGAAAGTATAAGTTTTACATATACCCTATTGCTAACAAAAATGAAAGATCATAAAAAAGTGTATATGATGAAATAAAAAAATATAGCGTGCTCGATTTAAAACAATAAAGTAAAAGCCGTTTAAATATCAAACAAATTGATTGCTTCTGGAGACCACCCTGTATAATTTTACCAAATAACATTCAATTCATAAGAAAGATCTAAGCTTTCCTAGGCTACTCAGCAAATTTTAGAGTTTAATCGTCGATGATAATGCCCGGAAAAAATGTTAAATGAACACGTTCATTTTGAAAATTTTATGTAAAAAGTTAAATAACTTGGCAACCTTGCATTCGAAATTTGAAACGAGCAACAAATAAACATGCCTAAAATTATTAAGTCTGGTTTCATTTTAAAAAATTAAGTCGAGTACGGTCCTGGAAAACTGAGACACCACGTGAACGTGAAAATATCACTTCTTTCCGTCAGGTATGAAGCCACATTGAAAATTTTTTTATCAGAGATGTTAAAGTCAATATCCACCAATATCGGACTACTGACTCACCCGGTATATCTACTACTACTGGCTGTAATAAATCGATGTAAAACTTGTTTTGGAATGTCTAGCATAAAATTAAGCGCGCGTGAAAGACAAGGGCACAGTATAGAAATATATCAGTAATGACAGAACCCCTTTTTATGAATGAAATTCTTCGTCCTATTTTAAGGACCTATGGCCACGCGCATCCTATGCGTCTACCGGAAAAATGTAGGAACATTTAAAAATTTGATCTCTATGCTTTATAGCGGAGGTTATGTCAAAGTTATATCATATATTTATTATTGAATTGGTCGAAATTTAGTAGATGCAAGAGAAAGAGTCGCTGTAAGAATATTAGCTGTGAATTATAAACATGCAATGTGCATATAACCAATTTTTTTTGTAGAAATGTTTTAATAAATTGACATTTCGTTATTATTGATACTATAACCTATAATAATAACGCAACTGTAAGTAAACATTATAAAAGTGTAGAAGTGAATTTACTTACCTGATCGCAAAATTTCCTATATATTCAAAATTATAAAATTGCATAAAATAAGCCACTTTATTTATAGTGGCATTTTTGATTTGAAATTTAGTGATATACCTAGTGATAGCACTTAATCTATTGAAAAATACGATCTGTTAATTTTCTATTGCTGTAATTTAATTATATAATTAACTAAAAGAAATTACCTATCATATGGAAACGTCGTTCTCCAATATTTTTACAAAATAATGTGAATTTTATTAAGTCTGGCTTCTCAGAAAAAATATGCATTGTCTGGATTAGAAAGCTTTCATGATAACAGCAATGCCTACACGATATACTGGACATTTTTGATTGGGCTTTTGCCAGTTAATTTCCAGGTAAGAGTAAACAGGTTAATATTGAAAGACATAAGTAGTGAATAGTTTATTTTGCTTGCCTACAATATAGACAATGAAAAATATTACAAACAGAAAGTTTTCATTAGAGATTACATACAAATGTACTGGTCAACAATTTATTCCAGCAACGAAAGTAGCAAGTCGAAAGTTATTTACATATTGATATAATTGACAACTTTATGAAGTTATATGGCTTTGTCACTCCATTTTGTCAAGCTTTTTCTGCCGATTTCACATGTGCTTCTATTTAATGTGTACCCTGAAACCCAACATCTTTGAAATCAGAAACTTCAATGTGTAAAATAATCGCATTCTTGACATGGATGTTCAAAATTAATAGAACTGAACTGTGCTATGAATTTTTCCAAACACTTCAGTTGTGGTGACACTAATTCAAAAGTATTAAAAAATATTTTCTCTAATATTGTAACATAAAAGAAAGGTGTTTTCAATTTTCCAAATTTCTGCTTATTCGCGTGTTCACATGCCTTTAAATGGCAAAATAACGTTGAATTGTCTAACTGATCGTATTGCTGGCAAAACCCTTCACAAACATCACAATTGTAAACATTTAAACATTTCCATATCAAATATCCACAAATGTATCGCAACGAATTTTGCGAAAAAACTTAAATTGTAATTATTTCTCGCACTATTCTTGCAGTTGGGAGTATGCCAACGATTGTAATCAATGCAGGTAGTTGATCCAAATGCCTCTGGTTCCATCATCAAGCATCACCAATGATTGCTATGATGTATTGCTTACATTACAACCTTTAATAAAAACAAAAAATTAAATGTTGATCTCTCGGGTACTTTTTACTGTAAACATTAAAGTGCACTTCATACTTTAAAACACCTTTTCTTAGTAGTTGTGTTTATTAGTCCCATAGTTGTAAGTATTTATTGACATTTAAGTGTACAATTGATTATTATTAAATACTTATGAATGATCACTTAAAACTGAACACAAAAAACGTATGTAAAACTGTCTATGAAAAAATAATTTAAAATGTGTGGCTAATACACCGTACACGTAAACCAAGATTCACAAATAAGAGATCAAGAGAACAAACGAAATTTAAAAATAAAATGGGGGTGAACATCATAGCGACATAACATAAGTGCCTAAACGTGATTGATACATACACATACATGCTGCTATAAACACTAGCACCCCGCCAAAATTTTCTTGAATGAAATGCACGATCGTACACGATTCACGTGCTGCGCAATACGATTTATTTATGACCGGCCACGCTCATTTTACTACGATTCGAAAAACGGACGAGAGCGGGAAGCCAATCTGTCTCTACTGTTATCTTTCTATACTGTGACAAGGGGTAATATTCCCTTTCGTGATTGTAATTTGTGTTGCCTACGTATTAGAGAACTGCCCACATACTTAATTCCTTGACTGTACTTGGTATAAAATATATAATATCAAAACGATACAAAAAAAAAAACTGTAACAAATTATTTATGTTTCAGGTGACTATTTGCTTAACTAGTTTCTCCACATACAAGCTGACTCACGCGCAGATGATCGAACCTCTGCCCCAAATAAACGAATACTACGCCAGTTTAATCCAACCAGATGCCCAGCAACAAAACGATCAACAAGCAGAAGGTGCGGTAAACGTCAACTTTTCCCCAAACAACTTAGGATACTTCCGCTTCGAAAACAGAGATGTCGCACCCGCCGATCCTTACGTCCAAACGTTACCGATAGATGGCGACATTGCGCCACAAGAACATGGCGGTGAATTTATGGTACCGCAAGCTTTGGGATTACGCATGAATCCTAAACAGTCACAATCCTTCAACGTGGGATATAGCGTAAAATTCGGCGGGCTACCACCGGCGCTACGTCAAATTCCCAAGCAGCAACAGTTCTTTACAGATTCCGATATTATAACCGGTAGAAATAAGGAGGAGGTTATGAAACCTGGTGACGTAATAAATCCAGTTAATGAGGAATTCATTTCGGCTAGCCACAATGATAATAATAATAATTATAAAAAACATAAAATCTTCACTAATAAAGCGAAATATCACAAATCGACGCCATCGAGTTTCGATTCCACGAAGATATCGACGTACCACGACGTATCTTCCGAGACAAAAGTTAAAATGCAACCGTTCGAGCCAGATTATGCTTATTCGAGAAAGGTTAACAGTTCCCCTTGGCGAATTTTAAGTCCTGGAGTTGAAATATATAAAAGTAAACCTTTGACGACGATTCCCAGCGAACCAATAGAAGATTCTAAAAGATTCGATCACGCAAAAGCGTTAGGTAGAAGTATTGGATTTGATTATAGCAACGTAGTTGATCCTAAACCCTATAATTACGAACCAGAGGAAACCGTCAATGCAAAACCGGAAGAGAATCGAAAATACAATAATTACATCCTTCCGAATGAGAATCAGGAAAAATCAAAAGACCTTTCACCATTAACCTTGACCACAAATCCAAATGTATACCCGCCTTTTCCGCCTTCACACCATTTGAATGTCGATTTCTCCAAAACCCAGCAAGATGGCGCAGGAGAATATGACAATATGGCTACCGCTGAGGAAGAAGACATGAGCTATTTCCCCGAAAATTATCGAAACGGTTTCAAAACAGTATTACGAAGTGAATCTCAGCAGAATTTCGACGCTAATTCTAGATATAATTCTCCGCCAAGTTTAAATGTGGATTTTCCGCAAGATGGCGCTAAAAACACAGAGGAAGCGGAAAATTCAAACACTTTTCCACCTTCCAACTATAACAGTAATGTAGGGACATTCGGTAGCACGTCCGAAATGGTTGATACGCGATTTTTGGAGCAAGACTACAAACCAAACGTACCTACATTTAAACAAAAACAGCTTTACCGACCCTTTCCTGTAGAGCACATGGTGAATCATCCACCCATGCAAAAATACATCAAAACTAGAGCCCCTGTTTACAGCGTGACTGAAAATCCACAAGAGGATAATACGCAACATTTCTCACAGTTAATTTATAACTATAACAAGTTACCCGGTAGGAATACCTATTACATTCCTCAAAACCATCGCTTTTATAGTGGAATAAACGGTTTAGACCAACGTCTTTTCGATATTCCAAAGAGCCGAAGAAATACACAAGACCTCACGGAAGAAATAAAGTACAATCAAGGATTCATTAATAATTCTTATATTAAATTGATTTGTTCCTATTTATTTCGTTTTTTATTTCGTGGCGTGCGGTCAAATGAATTTTATATTACTTGCTAAATTGTCAGAAAAAAAAAAAGTGATAGACCATTTAGAGCTTTTAAAGTTTCAATGTTACCAAAAATAAAGCCCTGTATCTGTCAAAATGACAATTGTGCAATTGTTGGCGAGCACTGCCATCTCTTATAAATTTATTTGATCGTACCCGATTTTTTACCGTTATTATTTAATTGTTATATTTTATAGATGTAATTTTTATACAAATAAAGTTATATTACAAAATATTTTACAGCTTACGCCGGATACTTTAGCGAACAAAAGAATTAATTTTGTCTCGGTAAACACGTAAACAGCTGTTGAACGCCAAGCTCTACTTATTTTGAAGTTGATTCACTCTGGCAATAGAATAAATAAAATAAACTACGGTAAAGTCATTAAGCGCGCGCACTTGCTATCTCTCGAAACGGACGGGAGCAATCTTACAGAACTTAAAACGCCATTAAATATGTGAACAATCTAATTACGGCTAGTACTATGGCCTAGATAAGTATTGAAAATTATTAATTTGCTCTTAATGGGCTTACGATATTTCAGAGGCGATGCACTCGAGCAAAAACTAACGACTCTTCTTTGTGTGCTGCTTGTGTACACGAGAAAATGTTAAACAAACACGAATGTTAATAAATTTACCCAGTAGAATGTTTTATCAATTAACTACGATTACAATTATAAACTGTTAAGTATATAATAACGATTAACGTGGCAGAAACATTAGAAATCGCAAATTATGGCATTTAAAATAGTAAAAGCATTACACTCTCATATTATCTACAGTTTTCTATTTCATGAATTTCCATTTGTTAATGTGATTATAAATATGAATAGACAGCTAAACATACATTAATAACTTGAAACACGTAAAAGACACAAAAAAAATCTGATAACGGGTTTTACACCACAATAAGACACAATAACATTCACGATAAAAAGCGCAATTTAATTTCATTGAATTCTTAGCAAATAATTTATATCGGGTTTTCTAGAAAATATAATTCATTACTACATAAAAATACCTTTTTGTATATATCTTATAACGCACAGTGCATCATTATCTCATTATAAATCATCGAGAAAAAAATTACAAAGAGAAACGTCAAAAACTTTCAAACGAAAAGCTAATTTAATCAACAACCAATAAGAAACAGGCTAATTTTATTTTTAAGAGTTGGTAGGTGAACCGCCAATTTTCAAATCAAATTGAATCCTTTTCGTGTTTATATACTGATATTATAGGGATTCTTATTTTTATTATTATTTTAAAAAAAAAGGTTTATAATAAAATAATAAACATTGATCTTACATACGGTCATTTTAATATTTCTCTACATTGCTATAATAGAGTACTAGATTGAGGTAATAAAAATCAATGTAATTGAAGAGAAATGTAACTTGATTTATGTAGATTAGAATGAATGCTTACCGAATAGAACTTTCTTTCCATTTGAAAACAGTAAGCAAAATATATTTGCAATTATCAAATATAAAAGCCTTCGCAACTATTTTACTAGTACTACCTGAACTAATTAGCATTTGTTATCTAATATATCCTAAAAATAAATCATCCTAATGCCCAAAATTAATTATTAGTGACGAATACGTATCCTTTCACAATTGATTATTTAAACTAAACTAGTAAAAATAAAAGTAGGTAGGATTAGGAAACATATTCTTAAATCGGTAGGTTAGAAATATGTACGGCTAAATTTTCTTATGATCATAAAATCTTATCATATTTATGCATAAATTTCTCATTTTTGATATATATTTTTTTATTTATAACGAAATTATTTATTGTTAACACAAAACAATTCGTATCTAAAAGTTGGCAGAAAGGAGACAAGCTTTTCCGTACAACTTTATACTCGGTGGGTTTCGTCTAGTTAAAATGCAAGTGTTTACATTTATTTAGCGGCAATTTAAGTGTTTATTTCATTGATAAGTTAAGATAGGATATTGTCTGCGTGCCTTACTCTGTAGTGATGATTACAAAAGTGTTAAAACTGCAACAGTTTCCCAATAATGAGAAAAATTCTCATCCAATTATTACGGTCAACAATGCGTTCGCCATTTGCAAATGTTGATTTCGGTTTAGTAGTTTTCCCGGATTTTCCCGTATTTTTACCACATTACGATCCAATCTCTGAACTTTCCAGCAAAAGTTGTTTTGTTATCCATCTGTAAGAGCTGCGGAAGAATACGAAGTATGTCAACAAACCTCGAAGACACAATTTACTTCTGTGCATGCTAAGTGTCCCGGTGCTCGTCTTATTTTTTCCTAATTTTATTGTTTACATGTTGTGATACGAAAAAGTGATTATTATTCATGAAGGAACGGTGATAAATTTTGGATTACAGTCGTGTCTTCCTGGCAGATCTTATGTAGGGTTAGATTTTTACTTGGTGAACGCGACTGATATATCAGATGACACAAAGATGAATAACGAATTGCCTAACAATTGCAAGATAATCTTGCAACAGAATATTCCCATTGAAGATCTACTAGGATCTGTAACCACATATAACAATGTCGAGGGATCCGATTCTAAGAGCTTGCAGCTCAGAACAAGTGCTAGAGTTTTTAAAAAGATGAAACTGGATTCTGCGAATGTGGAGAAGAAGGGTTCGGATTCCTTGCTGCCATTAAAGGAGGAGGTTAAACAGGAACAGGCCACGAGGAAAGTGTGCAGGCCACTTTGGACGCAGGAAGATAAGAACTTATTTTTCGAGGCCTTGAATGAATTCGGAAAAGACTTCGAGGCAATCCACTCGTATGTTAGCAACAAATTAAAGAAGAAAGGTGTCGCGGAATCTATGATCAAGACGAAGGAGCAGATAAGGCATTTGTATTATCGGACCTGGCATAAGATATCGAAACATTTGCGATTCTCAGATGGTGAGTACTAAGATTTTGTATAATTTTGTTAGGGAATTAAATGTGAATCTGATATAAATTGGATCTGAAAGCTCTAGTAAACCTCAATAAACTGAAATGTTGCAATCAAATTTATAAATTTCTAACAAATCATTTACAAATGTCATGAATAATAATAATGGTCCTAAACTGCAACCTTGCCGTACACCAGTTGTTATTAATTATGATTTTAGGAGGGAATTTTTACAAAAAATTGTGTGTTTATCTTCTACTGCATGAACCAAACGTGAAAAATTTTGTTATTGTTATGTTTTGTACAGTGTCAGCAAAAAGTTAAGGGTAAATTTAAATATTGTTTGGAAAATTCTAAAAGTAAATCAATTTTTATAGGCCCACTGAGATGCTCTTTGTTTTAAACGACAATTCCGGTTTTTTATTTGACATTTTGTGGTATATCTGCTTGTTAAATTAATAGTACAAATATTTGGCTTATATGATTTTTTTTTTAAGAAAAGCGTTACGTCTTGGTCTTTATATGAAATAGTGTGTCTGTGTAGGTGTCGAGAAACACAAAATAAAGATTCTTGTGTTTTTACAATTTTCTAAATTTCTTGACATTTTTGTAGTAAGTACACAAATACCTTATATCAAAAAATATGTATATGGAAGCACTCAAAATATTTTTCGTTTCGACAACCCAAATGAGAGACAAAAATGTCAAAAGAAAACTGTGTAGTCATTTAAAAAAGAAAATCATCAAAAAGAAACAAAATTGAAAATAAAAATTGCCATATTTTTAGTTTTTTTTTTTTAAATCATTTTTATCTCTTTACTGATTTCACTCTTTATTTTTTGTTTGCTTACATGGTATACAGGGTGGCTATTTTTCAATAGGGATATTATTATAACTAATGTTCTTTAGGAAAATAGAAAGTAAGTCTGTGAAATAGGAAAAAGGAACAATTTAGAATTTTAGACACGTTAGAAAATGTATTAAAACCCTGAAAAAAGAAAAAGTATGAACAAAAGTTAAAATTTTCTGTCATAATGAAAACTGTAGGTTATTTAAAACATTTTGACATGACGTTTTAGCTTTGTAGAATCATCATCAACTTCCTGTATGTATTATTACATTTTTTGACATATTTTCCTATAGGTTAAATATGTGGCGATAACTACGTTTTAATCTTGAAAGATTTTAAGGTGTCCATACAAGAACTATAATTTATTTTATCACTTGAGGGACATAACCTCACTTAAACACAAGGTGAACTGTCAAATTTAACAGATGACAACGTAACAATTATAAATAAATAAAACAGTAATTTGAGGTTACCCATATAAATTCAACATCAGAAAAGAAAATAATGCATTTATGCAGAGTTCTTTGTTACCATTACACATACATTTTCCCTATGTGTAACGTTAAAAAACAAATTGTTAATGCTTTAGTAACTGGCGAGTAGGCAACCAGATATACCAGTTATTATTATTCTTTTAACGATTAATTTGACGTTTGACATAACTCGTAATAAGGTTATTAGTTGAATAAATAAAATAATTGTGTTTCCAACAACTAGGGAAAATTGCGTACCTAGATGTTAGGTCAGTTTATTCTCCTAAAATGTAATTGAGTGGTTGAAGCAGCCAACAAGCACTAGTACAGTGACTACCTGAAACTTTATATTTGACATAATTACAGATGTTATGCCAAACGAAAACAGCATGACAAATATTGTGTACAAAATCATTATATTCAATCTATACTCCGTTCACGTTAAGAATGCAGTAGATACCACTGCTATCATTGTTTACATGATTTATTTACTTCTATGCACAATGGTCGAAAGCATCGAATTCATTTTAGCGGGATATAAATTGTTTTTTACGGATTCGTCAGATGATGAAATAATAAATTATCTGCGTAAAGCGAAAAAAAACAATAAATACTGTTAATACATAGCCTCACATTGTCAGCCATATTGCTGTTTGAAATGGAAACAAATCATTAGTAATCGCCGCATAGGTACAATTATTGCGATTTATAATCCCTTGAATTGCGATTTGATTTTTCAAACGTGATTACTTTCAAACGCGATTTAGATTTATACTTTTCCAACGATGTGATTTATAATCGCACCCATAATCACAATCCCGATTTATATTTACAAAAACACCTCATATATTTATATAATGTCGTATTCTTAACAGTATTTCGTTTTTAGAGAGTAGCAAATGCTCTAAACATTTCAAAATTTCATCCATGAGCAAACAAGGAATTACATCCACTAACCCAAAACGAAAATGCATACGAAATAAATGTTGTAAAAAATGATTATTGTACTCATTATCAACGTGCTATTAGAAACACAAATTATGACATGTATAAAAACAGTGAAGTACATACAAATATTGTTTACAGAAGTGTTCATATACATTTTTCATACAAGATATCACATTAAACACTTTGAGCAGTGCTCTTAAAGAAAAAGGCATTTTCTATGGCTGAAACACATCATTGTGGAAGATATTACATGTTCTCAAAGAAATGGAAGTTTGTTATGAAATATAGCAGATCTCGGAGGGATGCATACAATTGTATAAAACAAATTGAATTAAATTAGTCTGGAAATTTGACATAGTGCTTGATGTACAGCATACTAGAAATGAAATTCAGAAGTAGTGAAGCAGAGAGATTGGTTTGGATAGGGAAGAAACTTATATACTAATAGTTACTGCGAATCCTTTAAGCGATAATGATTCTGATTAAATTTATTGTACTCACTTATGCTTTTGTTATTTTTCTCACTCCTATCATGATTAACATACTTTAAATCATGATTTTCACTAATTATGAGGAGTTTCTTTATTTACCTGTCAAAAGTGTTTGACAGTTAAATAACCTAACGGTTCGTTTACGTTTTGACAAGAAAAATTTGCAACACAGTCGTGACGTCATAGCAAACTGACTCACGTCATACCTCGTCTGTTATCGTAAATGAACTATTTACTATATGTATACTGTCTCCATTTAAATGTAAGCCACCCTGTATACTACAAATGATATGCGTTATCCAAAGTGTGTAGATCTACTTTTTGCTTATAGAAGTTAAGAAAATCGCACAAGAACTCTACGGTTTAATCAATTACGGCGAACTTCGAAAGAAACTATCCATTATCAGTGAAAAAACTTGCATAAAATTGAATGAGATGATATACAGAGGCTCTGTCGCCCTTCGTGTTAAAGGAAAAACGATACGAATAAAAACGCCCATGTGCAAAGCTTTAAGAAAATTGAACCAACTCGACGGTAAGTAAATTCCATCAGCTAATACACAGAGATTCAAAATGATTGTCAATTCCGCTCCTATAGATAGTAACAGGGTGTAGGTATATGCCGCGTGTTTGTAATGAAGGTTTGAACTAAGTCAGTGTTGGAACACAAGAAAGTAAACGGATCTGTCATAAATAAGGAAAACGTAACCTATATTTGAACTCGCATTATTTATAAACGACTATGGATTGGTGTTTCTGCTTGTAAAAATGAAATGTAATTAATTTAACTTTACTAAATTATGATTTTACAATTCAGTACTAACTGGTGTTTAACTAAATTTATTTATTACTTTAAATTATAACATACAATTAGTATAATTATTAAGTGACAAAACTGCATCTCTCAGTTGTTCTATGGTATGCATGCGGTTTCTATAGATCCTATTTTTTAGATAGCCGAACATGAAGTAATCTAATGAGGTTAGATCAGGCGATCTTGGTGGCCATCTTTGTGCTCTAACGAACCTGTCAGCAAAAAACTGTTGAAGATATTGGCAGGTTTGTCGAGCAGTATGTGCTGGAGCATTATCGTGCTGAAAATAACCTCATTTTCTTGTAACTCTGCAATTAACAATTCCAACATCTGTTGGTAACGTTGGGGCTGTTACAGTTTCCTCGAAGAAAATTGGCTCTATTATTCGTTGCCTGGACATAGCTAACCAACTCCAACTTTTCGGGATGCAATTGCGTTTCTCGAAATTCGTGTGGATTTTTCGCAGACCAGATACATAGTTTTGTAATTGATATAGTCTGTTCAGATAAACAGGCTTCATCCGAGAAAAATGATTTGTTTAGCAAGTCATCGTCCCTTAATTTGTTATTAAACCAATGACAATATTCCAATCGCCTATCGTGATCTAATGGTAATAATTTCTGTACCGTAGTAGACACTTATAGGGATGAAAATGTAACTTTCTTTGACAGCTCATTGCGCTGAAGTGTATGAAAGCCTATTAAATTATAAAATGTAATAAACTATTTCACTTAATGTTAATATGATTTTTTTTACGTGTTTGTTGAGCTAATTACCCACAGATTAAGTCCCTTATTTTCTTACAGTATTCACAAATACTATTGTTGGTGATATTAGATGTAAATATAAACGATTTGAAAAAAAAATTATAAGATAAATAATCGAAAGATACTACAACACGCACGCCAATGTCGCTAAATGTCGAGAAAATTCATTTTAATGTATGAAATTGTATGTAGCTAACTTCGCCTCTTAAATTGGTTAATAGTTATAGATAAATTTTTCCGGAAATTTTTTTTTTTCTTACGACAATCATTTTGAATCATATGGTATTTATACAATTAATATTAGAAATCCCTTTTCGTATCAGAAAAAGAAAACGATTTGAAACTGCCGGCTCGCGTCGCTGTGGAACTAATCCCCAAGGACATGTCGACTTGGATGCACGTCCAAAATTTATCTCAAAATCCCCGCGTCAAGATGATATTACCTCTGCAGAAGAGGCTGAGTTCCGTCTTGATGTGCATGACGGACCGTTGGAAGACGCAGTGCGTAGCGGAAGTATCCTTTTGATTTCGGGACAGATTTTTTGGTTGTTTAGTAACGACGTTTTATTGTCATTCCTCCTTACATGGCATTTAGTGCGAGAAGACGCTTCAATCTTTCAAGGAGAGCATCAATGGGGACGTTCAATTGTTACGGGAAGTCGAGGAAGAGAATAAAATCATCAGGGATCCGCTGTTGAGGGTTTGCCCGCCGCAGTCTTGTAATATCGAGTTGCCGAAATTGAATCTGAGCGAATACTTTACGAGCCAAAGTGTAATGCTTGAACGCCTACGAGGAGGAGTTCGGGGTTACGACTCCTGGGAACAGATCTGGTTGAATTCGTATCCGAATAGTTGTCGAGGTATGTCGAAATTCTGTATTGTATTTTTTGTTTTCAACTATTTAATATACATATAAGTATATTTATTTGGTAATAATAATTATATGTTCTATCCAATCAATCATTTATTTTAAATTTCGCTGTGTCTACCGGTCGCCATCATCTGGACAACAGTACGTCTAAGAGGAATTAAGAGCTACGTCATTAGAATTTATGGTGTTAAACATTAATAATTAAAATTTTAAATAAAATAAAGACAATACACAAGAAAACTAGAAACACGTTAAAATTATTTTAAAAATTATATGATGAGTGTGATGTGTTCGAAAATGGACTAGGTAAATTTAGTATTCGGTTTTGTACAATGTTTAATGTGAATATTTTTTGTTGTCCAGATGATGGCGAAAGGCCGAAACCGGTAGACACAGCGAAATTTAAAATAAATAATTGATTGGATAGAACATATAATTATTATTACCAATTCCACCACCAATCAAAACTGTCATTAACTATATATTTTATTTGTTTATCGTTTAACCCAGCAAATTGTCTGTAATTTTTGTAGTATTTAAATAATTAATGAGTTGAATATACATTTTGACTTATTGTGCATGTGTCATCATTAATACGGAAATAAGTTGCCAAAACAATCAAATTATGGCCGATTATCATTATAATAATTAATCTTTCCAATTAATTAAGTATTGACAATTAACTTTAAATCGGATATCATGACCAGGTTGAATTATTTTTGGAGATCAATAGCTATCTATAACCGCCGTGTTCAGCTATAACCTAAAATGAATTGTGGAGAATTGTCTTGACAGACAGATTACAGTTTCCTTTGTTGAATCTTTGAACTGAGCGTGTATGCAAAGTTTGTTTCTACTGTTGCCAGATCCTTTACTACTTTGGTCAGTGTTCGTATATACCTTGATCGGCAATTCCCGGCGCCGACACGAAAAATTTCCGTTTTGACACTGCAATTCCCTTTTTTGGCTTCAAATACAAACTTATTAACTTTTTTTAATAAATTACTTACTAAATTAAAATAAATGTAGCGATAGAATGACAGATTCATTTTAACTAAAGCAAATGAAAAACAAAATACAAAAATAAAAAATTAAATTTATTTTTATTGATGCAATAATAATATTTTATCCAATAATTCCCTCTAAAAAGGGAATTTCCCTCTCATATACGAACACTGGGTTTGGTGAACTAGATTCTGTTTTGTATCGTGTATGGAATCAAAAATAAATATTATTTAAAACATTTTTTCCGTCAAGCGACCTCTGTGTTTCTGTTGTGCAACCCGTCATCCCCAGAGTACATTTTAATAACTATTGTACAATTTAAGGCGACATCTTTTGGAAAAAGATTGCGTAAGAACAACAAATAATTGACTAACTAAACGATTTGAATGCCCCTATCGGTTTTTTTTTTTCACGATCACTCTTTAAAGCAACAGTTTCGGGGCTTTATGTCAGACCAGTCCAGTGACTATATATAAGAAAACTAATCAAGCCCATATAAAAGCGAAATAGCTCTAAAAATTGTCGATAGATGTCGACAACGTACTTAAATTACCATTATAATGCAGTTTGGTAGTTCTCGGATAAAAGTATGTGTCAGCGCTATCTAAGAATAAATTTAGGAAACCAAATACATTGTAAGAAGTATATGTAGGTATCTTTTAATCCAGGTGAATATCCGTATGAAAATCCATTTCCATTCTCTTAATTTTCAAATGTATTGTAATACATACAATCATTTTATAATTATTAATAAATATTTATTCATGTAAACAGGATTAATAAAATGAACTGTTAAAATTCAAATTTTCAAACGTGACGTCCGCTAACAATTCAAATCAAAGCCCGATTATCGTTATTTCATGACTGCTTCATGATTAGTAAATGGAATAATATAGAAATATAACTATCTAATATACATAATAATAACGGGTATTATACCAATAGAACTGTTGTTTTATAATTCATCACCTACGCATATGAGTTGGTTTATTAAGCGTGTAAAAATTCTTTTATTTTTCTGGTAACATCTCTTTAGAATCCTATAATCTCTGCAGGTAATAATTTATAGCATATTATAATCCTGTTAGAGGATTAAACGTTTACCAGAGATGGGAAGACAGGGGAAACGGGCTATTAGTTTCCCGAGAGTCGACAAATCGTCGTGGATGTTATCGCTATGAAAAGTAACTGTTTCTGCCGTTATTACAAAATACAAATACAAATTACCTTATTTTTACTATACTTAGTGGTTATTAAATATACAAAAAAACTCACCAAGAATAATTTTAAACATTTCAATCTTCGGGAAAGAGTTTTTTAAGCTTAAGAGACATAAAATTAGGTAGTGCTTACTTTTGCAAGAAATATGTTTTAAACTTTTGTATAGTGAAACAGCTCCAACGCATACGACACAACAAACAATGGCGGTCAATGACAGAATAGCGGAGTGGCGGTTAAACCCAGTTAAACCAAAAAAAACATCAATACTCGATAAACGATTGACGCCGAATCACTCCGGAAATACACGAAGTCACCTTACTATGATATAACAACCTTGTCACAACGTTGCATTAAGCTTTTAATGTTAAGCTTGCTTCGACAATGCAAAGTTAAGCAAGTGACAAGCTTGTCATAAGTTTACATGTTATCTGGGACGTATGTTTCACAACATTGGCATTCGTCTACTATATCAGGAAACCTATCATTAATAATTATGTCTCCATTTCTATAAAGCATAACTGAATAAGATATTAGATATCATTTTAATCGCAGGCCCTTCGAGAAAAGGTGGGACGAAACGGCCCAGACACGAAAGCAACAGCGACAAATCCTCTCCGACCAACAAAGCCCCCACCACCACCACCACCACGACGGATACTAACGAGAACTCCGTAATCGACAACGAGCCCCCTTTATCCGTAAACGTAATCAACGACGAAGCAGTCAACACCATCTTAGCCATCCAACAGCAACAGCAGAACCTTACGGAGAGTGCCGGAAGTAGCGACGAAAAAACTGAAGTCTCCGATGTAAAATTAGAAACGTTCGAAGATTTGGAACGGAAACAGAACGACATCACCAGGATCCGAAACGGTTGGAACTTGAATGATTGCAGTACTTTATCGATCGGTGACCTTTATTTGATGGTAAATGCGCGCGTTTAAACCATGGGATCAGATTTATTTGTTATTATTTCCAGTTCGGTGCCGATTCTAAGCTGGTTTTGGAATACCATTGGGAGGATAATACCGGTAAAAAGGAATCCGATTCCCTAGTCAAAGTAGAAAAGGAAGACGTCGAAACCACTGACGATATTAATTCGGAAGTGAAGACGAGCCTGATAAAAAATCCCAATGATCTCTCGGTGACTTTGAAACGACTGCTGTCCATGGCGAAGTTGCACTATCGAAAGAATCGGATACAGTGTCCGTGCGGCCACGTTTGCGGCGATCAGTCGAAACAAAATAGCAATAAGAATAAGGCCGTAACGAAGAATTTAACAGTAACCACTTCCAAGGAGAAGTTTTATAATAATCAGGAGGTAAATCTTGTGTTTCGATCGATATATTGAAATGATTTTTAGAAGAAATGATTTATTATTTTCTAGAAACCTGTTTCGGTGCAGCATCACGGCGAAGTATTGATGATACAATCGTTAAACACCGAGACGCATATCAAGAGATTGTCGCCTTCGATTTTATTTCGGCGGCCCAGTTCACCAAATGACGTATTGAGGGCACAATTGGACGTAAGTTTTCAACCGACTATTTGTCTATCATATGTATAATTATTGGAAAAATGTGTCCCCCAAGGGTTGGTGTTGGCTCCTGTCGTGTTTATAATGAACATTGTTAAAAAATAACCATAAAACGTTAATTTATTATTTTCCAACTCCCCCCACCCCCTCTCAATGTGTACAATGTTTGTCCTTGTGCTTCAGTTTAATATTTTAAACGATAACATTTCGTAAAAACGTGTATAATCTAATCCATATCAAGATTTATGAAATGTGTAATTAAACGTGAACTTTTGAGAAGATATGTAAATCGTAAATTGCTTCAGAGTGCGCATCTATAAGGTAATATATTAAACAACATTTCGTAGGAACGCATACATAATCAAATCCACATCAAGATTTATTAGATGCATAATTAAACATGAGCTTTCGAAAAGGTACGTAGACAATAAATTATTTCAGAATACGCATTTATAAGTTAACATTTTAAATAATATTTCGTGGAAACCCATACATAATCTAATCTATACCAAGATTTATTAGATGCGCAATTAAACATGAACTTTCGAAAAAGTACGTAGACTATAAGTTACTTCAGAATGCGCATCTTTTATAGATATAATATTTTAAACAATAACATATCACTGAGTCGCATAGATAATCTAAACTGTATCAAGATTTATTAGATGGGCAATTAAACGCAAACTTTCGAAAAGGTATATAGGCCATAAATTACTTCCCAATACGCATCTATAAAGTAATATTTTAAAAGATAACATTTCGTGGAATCGCATAATTACATAATTTAATCCATATCAAGATTTATTAGATGTGTAATTAAACTTGATCTTTTGAAAAAGCACATAGACCATAAATTGCTTCAAAATACGCATCTATAATCAATAACATTTGGCAAAAACGCATACATCAGAGATTGGCAAAATATTATTTAGATAAACTAACGAATAAAGATAATATAACTATTATCTTTATCCGTGGACATTAAATAAAAATATCTCTCATCTTTATCCTTTAGCGATAAATTAATCTATCTGTTAATGATCCGTGATCAGTGAATTTTATAGGAAATTGATATTCGTAAGGTTTCATAAGAGAAATGAAAAAATAGTGTACATCGATGTATTTTTATACCTATGTAAATCTGAACAAAATATAATAAAATTAAATAAAACGTCAATGCATAATACACATGAAAAGTATTATTTATAAATTTCCAATCCGAAAAAGAAGGAGCAAAGAAAACAAACATTTGGCCTAAATGACTCGTGTTTCGAGTCTCGTACTCTTCGGCAAGCGAGGGATATGTACTATTTGGAATAAAATTATCTTTAACTATGACACGGTTACAGTTAAAATTATCTAGATATTTTCGTTATTTAAATGATCACCTTGAATACTGGCATACATAATCGAATCCATATCAGGATTTATTAGATGCGTAATTAAACATGAACCTTCGAAAAAGTATATAGATCATAAATTACTTTTAAGAATACACATCTATAAAGTAATATTTTAAACAATAATATCTCGTAGGAACACATATAATCTAATCCAAATCAGGACTTATTAAATGCGTAATTAAACTGAACTTTCGAAAATTATAGATCATAAATTACTTTTAAGAATACGCATCTATAAAGTAATATTTTAAACAATAACATCTCGTAGGAACACATATAATCTAATCCAAATCAGGACTTATTAGATGCGTAATTAAACATGAACTTTCGAAAAAGTATATAGATCATAAATTACTTTTAAGAATACGCATCTATAAAGTAATATTTTAAACAATAACATCTCGTAGGAACACATATAATCTAATCCAAATCAGGACTTATTAGATGCGTAATTAAACATGAACTTTCGAAAAAGTATATAGATCATAAATTACTTTTAAGAATACGCATCTATAAAGTAATATTTTAAACAATAACATCTCGTAGGAACACATATAATCTAATCCAAATCAGGACTTATTAGATGCGTAATTAAACATGAACTTGCGAAAAGGCACGTTTACACACCACTCTTCCAATACTTCTCTTTGGTAACGATCGAATCTTGTATTACTTCCTAGTCGATACAACGCTTGAAGCCGCGCTATTGCAACAGAAGAGGGCGCAGACCTCGCACGAAACCTGTCGTCGTCGAACGTAGATTACCGATCCTGGCGAACAAAGGCGAGAGCGGCCGACAGATCGTACAGATGAACATAATCTCGCAGGACAATTTGCCGACGTCCAGTCAGCGGCCGATCGCTCCGAAAATCGTATTCGACAACAGCGATCTGCAGGCGGACCCCAACGTGCCGGAAGTGAATCAAACCTTCGTCGCCGGCAATCAAAGTTTCGCCGAACAACCGCAGATGAGAACGGCCACCGTCGAGGAGGGCATCGATATTACAGATAACGCGACGACACCCAGTAGAGTTGGGTCGCCTACAAGCATATCGAATCTATTGCGGATGGAATTGGGACCGTCTCGTGGTGGGGGCGAGGTCATGCAAACTGCTACCGTTAAGGAGGATGGTAGTATAAATTTTGTCGGTAAATATGTATTTTTTTTTTAATTTCTTGTTTTATAATAGATAATCAAATAATATAATTGAAATAGATATTGAAATATGCGCTTGCAAATATGCATTTCGCAGAAACGTGTTTAATCTAATCCATATCAAGATTTATGAAATGTGTAATTAAACGTGAACTTTTAAGAAGATATGTAGATCGGAAATTGCTTCAGAGTGCGCGTCTATAAAGTAATATTTTAAACAATGACATTTCTTAGAGACGCATACATAATCAAATTCACATTAATTAGATTTATTAGATGTGTAACTAAACATTAACTTTCAGAAAGGCATGCAAAGCATACATTACTGAAGAAAGCGTGTCTATAAAGTAATATTTTAAACAATAACATTTCGTAAAAACCCATACCGTAATCTAATCAACATCAAGATTTATTAGATGCATAATTAAACATGAACTTTCGAAAAAGTACGTAGCCTATAAATTACTTGAGAATGCGCATCTATAAAATAATAATTTCTTGTTTTATAATAGATAATTAAATAATATAATTGAAATAGATATTGAAATATGCGCTTGCCAGCTGCAAATTGATGATAAAAAGTGGCTTTACTAACCTTGTATAGAGCTCCGAGCGGTAATTTTGATAATTTTAATATAAGGTTGTCAAGTTGTCTGGAAAAGGTTAATCAAATTTGCGACAATATTATTATTTGTGGAGATTTAAACATAGATTACTTAATACTATGTTTAGTGGATGCTGATGTGGATGAGATATATAATAACCTTACTACTAGTGTTCTTTGGTGTATGGATGTAGCGTGTCCATTTACGTATAATCTTAAACGAATGCCTAATTCAGTAAACAAAATTAAACAGTGGGTAGCACCAGAAGTAATTCGGAGCTCGCAGTATTTAAAAGATTTATTCTGGCTAAAATCTCGCATGGACAATAGGGAAATCGACATAATATACACTACCATTGTTTAAATATATCTAGTTAGTCAACGTAATGCATTTTCGGAAAAATAAAGTATTGCTCAGGGAAGTGGTGCACTCTATCGGTGAATGTAAAATGATTTGAAAACGAGATAAATATACAGGTATCTCGGTCAGAGTGAGAGACAGATCTCTGTGTTTTATCCATCTGCGGAAACGACGGAATCCGTATCGGTGATTTACTGACATTAGCGAATTGTGTGGCCTGGGGAAAAGGGAGGGTGCATGCATGTGACGCTGTGATGACGCACCTCGCGATAATTCTCGTGTTTGTTTACATTAGAAGATTAGAATTCTGAGGTATTCTGTTATAAATATAAAGAAATTGAAAGTATATTACAAGGCACGCTCTTGTTGACAAAACATTAATTGAACAATTTTCTAAATTGAGGTTTTTTCTTTTAAGAATAAAATATTTAAACTTAAAACAAAAATCACTGAAAAGAGAAAAGTTAAATCTAAAAGGACGAAAATTTGCCGAGAAAAAAAAACAAATCTACTTCTCAATTTTTATTTTCTTAATTTTTAAATTAATAACTTGTTTTGTTAACTTAATTTACTTATATTTATGATTATATAATAATCAGAAAATGTTTGTTTTATTAAGAAGAATAAGTAATTAGTTTGATAATATATAATCCTGTAGCTCGATGGCCTTTTTATATTTGAAATTTTAATAAAACGCGGGTTTTCGTTCGAACGTATATACGAAAACCTTCTTTTCCTCTCTCTCCTATTGCTATCTTCGCTTCTCCCGTGTATAGCGGTACTGTCGCTAACTTCAACTGGTGTAAAGGCGGGAAATTTATATAGTTTTTCTTATATTTACAAAACATTTTTTTACTTGATTTACTTATGTTTACTATTACATAATAATAGAAATTCGTTTTTTATATAAATGATGAAATATGTAGTTTGGGGGTACAAATCGCCATTTATTTTACATATATGCACCACTTTACTTATTAAAAACACCATACATGATGACACATTCGCGCTCTTTCTCTTGAGCGCTGAAAAGTTACGAGGTAACCTTTGGGGCAACATCCGTATACAAGGTTACATCGTAACTTTTCAGCCAATCAAGAGAAAGAGCGCGGAACGCGTCATATGTATGCTGTTTTTAATAGCTTTGTTTTTTTGTATGCTTGGAGCAATATCTACTGAACGTATCAGAGTAACTTGGAGCGTCCTCAGAGTTGGATTTAAAGATGGTCCAAAAAAACGCGCTCGGATTGCAATATAGCCTTAATTTATTATTTACTTATTGTCACAGCTATTATGAATAGGAAAGTAAAAAATAATTTTTCAAATTAATGAATCTAGACTACAATAAAAATGCATCATATATTAGTATTTTATGTACCTACAAGTGAAGTTTTTAAATATAATGATCGTTCTTTACATCAATCACTTGGTATCATTATATTATCAATATCGTGCATATTTGATGGCAGGTAAAATCGGATTACATTTACAAACGGCAGTTTAACACGGTGTTAACGCGATTAGGTTAGTGTTGCACAAATTGCTCGTAATTGCTCGGACGTCGGATCGCGAGCAGAAAGAGGAACCTCTTTGTGATCTGGATTTGCTTGCTCTAAACAACAAACACGCACAAATCATGCTCTAAATACAAACAAACGCGTAAAATTCCATGGATCTGCTTAGATCAGACAAACAAACAAACCTAATAAGTAACGTGGTGCATATATGTAAATATAAATGGCGAATTTGTACTCCAAACTATATATTTATTTTTATAATGAAAAACGAATTTCTACTATTATGTAATAGTAAACATAAGTAAATCAAATAAAAAATATTATATAAATATAACACAAAACTTAGAACAACACACATATACAGAGCATAACATTAAATTAGAAACTAAAAAAAAGTAAAGTAAATGGTAAAAAAGTAACGATTATATATTATCAAACTAAATATTTATTCTTCTAATAAAACAACATTTCAATGTAAACACGAGAATTATCGCGTGGGGCGCGTCATCACAGCGTCATCGCCTATCCACCCTCTCCTTTCCCCGGGCCTCACCTACAATCTGCCTACAGCTTACGAGGTAACTATTGCAATTAAATAATATTTTACCGACACGTAAGAGAGCCATCTTGTATGTAGTAGTCTAACTATAAAGTTTATATTTAAATCGAGACGGATATCAACGCCGTGCTGCCATCTACCGCTTTTGTCCAAAATGTTCAAAAATCCGTTAACTATTTTGCCATAAGGTTGAACTAGTCATGTAATATAACACTGCCTAAGAGTATAATATAGCTTGCCAGATACATAACTAGCACAAGTGCATAAAACATTTACCAACAGGTTAGAGCGCTCCTAATAGAAAAATCTTATTACTCCATTAATGAATATTTTTGTTCTTGACTATACACATTTTTTGTCGTTTTTGTTTGTTCTATTTGTATTTTGACACATTGTATCCAGTGTTACTGACCCAAACAATATGAGAATAAACTAAACTAAACTAATATGTTAAATATTGCTCTAAATCGTTATTCTAGGATTGTTATCGCACAATATGTCTAGTGGTAGCACGCCTCCGACAAGTCCTTCGAGAATCCTCAAGGAGAACGACAACCAGTGGCTTAATTCGGAAGTGGCGGACTTTTCTCTGAGTAGTTTCTTGGGACATTTGGATTCGCCGATGAAGAACTCGCAAACTGTCATCGCCAACGATGACAACACTCACTTGTCTTTAGTTCAAGACGTAAGCTTCGTAATCGATCTATCTCGTGAATATTTTTTATTTTTTTTTTATTTTCTTCAGGTTGACGCCCACCTCCAATCCTTGCTGACCGAGAGCAGTTTAGATTACACGGCAAAATTTGCCGATTTGGCCGCGCAAGTGACCGACAGCAAAAAGTGAAATAAAAAATCAATTCGCTGATTATACATTTTTATACCGAATGTTATAATGTAATTATTAATTATTAATATTATGTACTAGGAGGAGACATCACGAATTGTGCTGGGAATATTATAAAAAAAAAAATTATTGATTTTATTTATTATTATTTTTAGCAGTTAAAGTCATTGAAACTGAATAGGATTTTAAAAAGATTTCTCACAGCAATAAAATACTATTTTTTAATAAACAAACCGTGTTTTATTCGACAAATTCCAGATTTTAACATTTAGAAAGATTTGAAGATATATTTCGCAGTGATTTAATTAGGTTTCTATGTGGCCTGGATTGCACCGGTACTTGTTATTAAATATTGTAGCACGCGCAACTATTTTTAAATTTGAAGTTTAGAGTTTCCCGTTGTACCAGCAGATGGCGCCATCACTAGATCGCGAGACTACTCACAGAGGGCGCTAGTATGCACTGCGTCAATTCGTAATGGAAATTTCTAGCATGAATGACTGGAACCTTCAGAAAACAAGTAGATTTCTTCGCGAGTCCACGCGGCAAGTATCTTAAAAATTAAAATCATGGCCTGTATTATAGTGGAGAGTGCTAAAACGGATAGATTTCGCATTTATAGTTTTAATACTATATTTATGTACATATTGTAACGTTTTTCTATTCTTAAAACGTTGTCGGGGTTTAGAAAAATACACAGGCCATATATATTTAAATTAACTTGATTTATTAACACTTACAGTCTATTTAAAATCTATTAAATAAAATCAAAATAAACACTAAAATTAAATCACTCGCTACTTACTATTAAAAATCACTTAATTACTAATGTCTTAATTTATGTAAACGATTTATTTCCATGGATATTTATATCACACGTACTAATTCGCTCGTATTTATCTCCACTCGTTATCCGCACTGTTCAATTCGTATCGACTGACTGACTGACTGGCCAATCCCCACACGTTATTTATATTTGGCGCAAGATTTCGAGATTTTTCCAGTCACATCTACGGCGTGCTTCTAGATTCAGAAGAATAATCACGAATCTTCGACCCGGTACTGCCCTCTGTCATTCCTCTTAGGAACCTCGTACGTAGGCCTTTCTTCCGCTATGCTAGCGCCATCTAGGGGCACCTATCGAAAGCGCCAGTTTAAAAATTGACGCTGTAAAATGTAAACTTTTACGCCTGTGAAGATGTCATTTTATTTAAAATTTCAATTGTATCTTATCCACATTACTAAGGCCAGCTTAAAAACAAAAACATTACATAAAATCCTTTAAAATAAAAAAAAATATATTGTCAAGCTCTGCAACCAATATTACAGAACACACAACACCTCTAATCATTTCTTCAATAATTTGACAATTAGTTTATTTCACCACATATATATAATACTACTATATTGCGGGTATGTGCTCAAAAATTCCGAAATCAAAGGGAGACAGCTATATCGGATATGCCACAACGTTCTGGCTGCATTATGCGCATGCGCGAACCTTAAATAACCATGCATCTTTCTCGCACATGTTAATGTTGGCCAGTTGTTTCATTTCACATGTGTTTCTCGTTGACAACTATGTTAACGCCTGATCATTGTTTATTGGTGAATTGTGGTTAATATCCATTGCTGTGATTATTTAATATATTTTAACTGTCCATGAATTAGAATGAAGTCTGTATAAATATTAGTTTTGGATATAAAGATGGTAAGATATTGCTATTTGTGTGGTCATCACAACAAAGGAAAACGTGGAAAGCTTCTACGCATAGGTAAAGCATGTAGTTATAAAATGAATATATTGTAGTAACAATAAACTTACATTTTCTTCAGATTTCCTAAAGACGACAACAGACGATCTGCCTGGAAAAAATGTTTGTGGATTGTCAAATGAAGATGAGTGTAACAACTTTATTGATTTGTTCGGCTCATTATCTTCCCGAGGTTTATAGAACCAAATGCAAAAAATACTTGGGCGAAAAGTCTCTATCGAAAATCCACAGCCATACCATCATTCCTACAGTAACAGATAAAGTACATCTAATCGAGAACTGATATACATATAGTTAAGAACAGGTAAAATATTCTTTTTAATATATCCATTCTATTTCCATATATTGAATGTATAATTTTTCATTGTAGTGGCTATCAATCATGACGAGATTTTAGTAATAGAGATAGAAGTACCCAGTTTCCTACTGTAGAAACAATGGATATGATTATGCAGGTAATGCTGGATTTCTTGAACTTGAAACATACAACCGACTACCACAAGTCGTACACTACTGCATATGAACCTGCATGAATATGCCGCCGCCTTTCTCTCATCATCCCGTAATAGAAAAGATAGCGATGGTTGCACAGATATTCACACCTTGGGAAAGATGTCAAGGGATTTTTAATAATCAGTGCATGCAGTTATGTAAATAATTATTGAGTGCTACGTATCCATCGATTATATCACGAGGAAAAATTTATCATCAAAGGATGAGAACATACGAAAAAATATACCAAATTGGTTCTTTTCCAAACCAATAAATGTAAAGGTGTTTTTTATTTCCTAACTACTTTGCTGGTATCTCAAAGAATTCTTTTTTATTCAGTGTAAGCGTTTTCTTCGTTCATTCGTATTTTGGTAAACAATGTAAATTAAATGAATTGTTATGACATAAATTAATAAATATATCAACATATAACATCAATGTATTTTATTTACCCGTATTTATTATGAATTATCTATCCACTTTTGTATAGTCAACGGAATTACCACATCTCCTATCGTTATTTATAAAGGTTAATTCATTACATATATCATAAAAAAAGGTCATTTTCTTGACAAATGAGGAAATATTTGTACTTTTCTCCCAACGAATGACATTCCATTATTAAAATTAGTCGATTATGCCCATCACTACAAAATTACTTCGTAAAAGGTTCGCACATGCGCAAAACATACACAGAACGACCTCAGACAAAGCAAACCATTTTCTATCCCCTTACATCGGCGAAAATTTTATCATTGGTTTTTATACGAGACACGCAATATAGTAAGTATTATATATGATTTCACATATAGAAAATCGACAATTTATT